>JAIGNY010002085.1:0-20000 GCA_020152595.1 Chiridota heheva | reverse complement strand
AGCATATTCTTCATTTGATCAACATATTCTTCATATGATCAGCACATTCTTCATATGATCAGCATAATCTAAATATGATCAGCATATTCTTCATATAATGAGCACATTCTTCATATAATCAGCATATTATTCATATATTGAGCATATTCTTCATATTGATCAGCACATTCTTCATATGATCAGCATATTCTTCATATAGTAAGCATATCTTCATATGTTCAGCATAATCTTCATGAGACTGAGTTAACACTAACATTGGATTCCGAGAGATACTTGTTAAGTTATAAGGTGGTTTTCTCAATGCCAATTCATATGGGCTAAAATTTCCCAAGTACGGGGATGAGAACAAATTGTAAGCATAACTAGTAGTGGAAATAAATCGCGTCCAATCGTTACCAAATTGATTCAAGTGTTTCAAGAAATTTCCAATAGTTTCTATATGCCTTTCCACTTGTAAACTACTGGGGTTTTATACACTTACAACCTTCCTATCTATTTGCTAAGCATCACATGAGTCAAAGTACAAACTGCATCTGAATTAATGCACGTGGGTGGGCCGAATATTCCTATAACTTTCTGGATAATGGATTCACAAATTGTTTCCGCATCTAAATTGCATAATGGGACACAAATAACAAAACGAGCGATTTTGTCACAGACAACCTAGATGTGTTTGTAACCTGTATAAGAAGCTGGCGTAGTCTTAAAGTCCAAACTCATTCTGTCAAATGGCCTACATTTATCTGTGATTCTACAATGAAATGGCCTGAGGTTATCTGGCTTACCTCTAAAATCTTGACATCTCAAATGTGCCAGTTCGGTTCGTACCGCCGATCGGGAGACTCAATATGTCCCCCGATCGGGAGACTCTAAAGTCCCCCGATCGGGAGACTCAAGCATGAGCACTGACCGTATTTGTGCGTTTGACAGAATCTTCAACTGGGTGTCTATTTATGACGTGAATACTACGTCATTAGGCTAGGTTAGGTTTAGGTTTAGGTTAGGTTAGGTTAGGCTTAGGTTAGGGTAGGTATGTTGTCATATGAAAACACCCGCCTTAAGATTATGTCGGTTGCGTGATATATGGAAGCAGCCATTTTTTATTGTGAACTTTCAGTCATAAACGCTTATCAGTCGTTTCATTGAAGGTTTGTAACAAAGTTTGCTTTGTTCATGTTCAATTTCGCGAAAGTAAAACAACTTCGTTACTGTCACGCAGTTATTGCTAAATAATTTTCACAATTCTCAAGTTATTTTTCATAATTTCAAAAAACCTTGTCAAAGCGCGACTGCCTAACGGTAACACATAATAAGAATTCATCACGTTTCTTAAAATTTCTCGAAAACCGCACGGTGAATTTTAAAAGCGCACGGTGAAAAGATCATTTCTTTACCATTATTTCAAATCGTGAAGAAAAATTTGAACCCTTTGCAGTGGTTGCATTCCCCGCGCTTGAAATGTGTCTTATTCTTACGTTATTCCTATACAAACTTTGAATTTGGATAGATGCATTGTGGGATACTTCTGTAAAGGATCACCCGATCGGGAGAACAAAACTGTTCTCCCGATTGGGGGTACGGACAGGAGTGCCTACTGTAATCTGATATTCTTTCGAACATACGTGGCATATAAAAATGGCTTCTAATAGTCAGATAAGTTCTAGTTACACCTTGGTGACCACTCAATATGGTATCTTGAAATTGTGCAATAATTGTATCCGCCATACTTTCAGGAACAGCTAGCTACAATTTAAAATCTTGTAATCTTATAAAACAATCGAAACAATAAACCGTTACGCAAGAAATACTCTTCTGCCCTGAGTTTGACCAATTTTGCGGCCTCGGCAGCTTGACAATTGGTAATATGTCATGAGCTAAGAAATTATAAACGGGTTCAAAAAACAGAGAAGTTTCCTATTTAACCTTAAGTGTATCATAACTTATAGGTAAATTAAAATTTTAATTATTTTTCGTTTGATAACCTCCATAAGTTTATTCAATTCCGTTTCTTTCGGGATTTGTTTTGTCACCATTTTTCTGACCTTCGGTACAATTCTTCTAGAATTTCGATAGATATATGATATTTGTTTTCTTAATTTGTCTCTCAAAAAGAGGTTCCACGTAGCACGGAACTAATTATTTGCCCCATTGAAGCCTATGATGAAAGAGTCAAGTTCGAGGACCTTTTTGTACCAGAATGTTATAGATTTGGGATCTTTTGTGATGTTTTCCAAAACGTACCATCTAATATCTCTCGGATAAGGGTACTTTCAATAGAGGGTCACCAAAGATTTTGGCCCTTTTTTAGGATGGAGTGAAGAGATGTTATACACCCTCACCAAATCACCCAAATTTTGGTATGGTTCCATGGTAAAATAGTTCCCCATGAAACTTTTACTGAAACAAATCAAGTTTGGATATGTATAGTCAAGACCTATCTTTTCTTTACCATTCCTTAAATTTTCAACTTCTCAACTTTCTGTCCCATGACATGGGACCTTTCGAAAATATTTGTATTAGCATTTTCTCTGAGGCTTCTCATTTTTAGATGGCAGAGTGCCACCTATAGTAGCAAATAATTATAGAGGCAAATAATTAGTTCAGCGCTACCAGTTAATGTTGGTCTGTGGGTAGTACTAACAACTGACTTCTGCTCAGTGAACCCTTCTGGGTGCTCGACAGTCAAGCTGTGTTCCCAACGGGAAAATTCTATACTGGGGAACTTTGAACCTCATTACTAAGTCCCTCGTTGATTGATAAATTGATTGGTAAATAGTAAACCTGCCTTCCCTTTAGGGCATGTGAAGAACGGCTGGGCTAACCAACAGTTCCTGGACTTTTTCAAATGCCTGCTCATGTTACCCATAATCCCCTCACCCACACACACTCACATGCACACCCATATTGTGTATGAATTTTAACGAATATTGCAGACAAGCATTAAGATCATTTTTATCTAATAGGCCTCCCACTTGACCACGTAAATAATAATTAAAACAAAACAGTGACTACGATTAACCATTTTATGATTTGCATTTGATGTTTATGTCGTAACATTAACTTTCTTTTAATGCAAATAATGTTAACAGGTAGGTTTGTCAATTTTGCTATGTTAAACATTTTCATATGCCATTTTTTAAAGTTAAGTATCTGAATCTGACTAGAAAATTTTAATCTAATCAATATCTTAATCAAGTTAATCAGTTTTTAAAAGTCACGAGTTTCATCAACTTACATATATTGACAAAAAAAACGGTGTAATGTGCCATATGTTCAACACCTCATTACTATTCTATAATCAAATTATTTTCAGGTTTTAAAGACCGTTCTTCTTATTGAATATTCTTCTTTAAATTGGTCGTTAAAATTTTAATTGTGCAGGTATACCTTAGGAGGATAGGATTTAAAATTAAGTATTCCATGTGGCGTATGTGAAGACAATGATGCATAGATAATGGAACTTACATGTGTTGTATTCCGAACCATGGCCGTAGGCAAATTTTTTCCCTTAACATACATGAGCAAGCAATTATCAGTCTGAAATTATGGCGAAAAGGTTTTGAAAATCCTTATTCAAAGAAATACATCAATCTTCTAATATGTAGCCTACTGGGTGTATGACATCATCTTTAAGATGGTGTATGAACAAAATGGCCTCTTCCATGTAAGTTCATATTGACAGAATTAAAGTTATAATAACTTAGAAAATATATGCATTGTTTTGTACGATGTGAAGAGAGGCGTAGCCAAAAGGGTAAGTGTATGTGTATGGAAGGCGGGTGCAGCACCCTCAACTTCGTGGTCGTCGGCAAATAAAAGCTTGCGCCCCCTCCCCTCCCACGCCACCTCCCCCCCCCCCTTCCTTTCCATTGGAAACCTCTTCGCTACGCCACTGGATGTTTAATTTCTTCAGATGACTTATGATGATTATTTCTATTATATTAAATGAAGAAAAGGTCAGACGTTGTCTCCTTTAAAATTAAATATCTCCATATCCTTAGATATTATATACATGGAAAGGTAAAGCCAACAGCAACTACATTATTATGAAATTGATTAAGAAACATGAAAATGACGCAAATTATTCAAAATCGATTAGAAGCTAACATTTTCAAGTTTTCTGAAAATTTCTGCCTTAATATGCAAATTTCGGATTTATGACAAGACAAACTCCTTTAGGTCTATGTCCTTATTCAATGTGCTCCGTTGTTTTTAATCTTCTATTTTAATTCTGCTTGAAAGGGTGGAAATCCAGCTGCCCTCAACCACCCCTCCCCTCCCCCCCCCCTCCCCCCCCCCTCCCTCTTGGAATTACGACCATGTAACACTATAAAGAAGAGAAAGTAATTTTCGAAACAAGAACAAATAAGAATGATACAGAAATAAAAACTGTTTTTCCAAGCCTTAATTAATCAATTTTGCACATATTCAGAAATCCTCCAATTTATCTGCCAATCGAAAACCGGGGCTGTGAAAGTACAAACTTCAAAGACTTTTCTGCTCAGAACTCAGAACTTGTTTTCTAACATTTTTGGTTTATTTGTTTCTATATTTAGTTTGTATTGTTTGCTTTTCCGCTGAGGATGTACTGAAATGAACAACCAATGAAAAGCAATATTTTGTATTAAAAAAAATCCAGTCAGGGAGACGGTATTGTCGAACATGCATGCGCACAAATTATTATTTTGAAATTATTTCAGAACTTACTCGACAGTTTGCCCTTCAAATAGACTGATAGACTGATAGACTGATAGAGCTACTATTTCCCGACCATTGCGAAATTTCCCCTTGATTGACTGTGAAAGGACCTCTGAGGTTCATCGCGCAAGACTTGATCTATTGACGGTAAGTCTTGAATCATATATCTTTAGAATTAAAGGAATATTCCCGTAAAATTTTGAAATATGCTTAAAATATAAGTTATGAGTTTAAATGAAATCACGATAGATTTTCTTCACTTAAAATTTAATTCCGTAGTTTCTTTTCTGTTAGAAAATGACTAGACATATATTTGTATATTCATACGGGTTTTTAAGGAATATTCCCGTGAATTTTCATTTTCATGTATATAGTATATAGAGGACTACTAAAGAAAGAGATTGGTGTACAAATTATGGCGATATCATATGCTTGACCTTACACTCTAAATGATAGAAAACACAATTTGTATTTTATTGAAATACCAAGAATTATCTTGAATCTGCAATTATGACACACAATCACGGCTGAAATTACAAACACGGCTTTATAAATGATATGAGAGCCGTGCTCGACTGAAAAGTATATTATCACATAAAGTAGTTGTGATTTTCGGATATGAAATTTCTAACATACAATTTCTCATTTTTAGTTTTAAAAATGTTAAAATGATTTACATGAAACTGCAAATCTGTTTCGTCGTTCACTTGTTGTAACGATCTTTGCTCGCATGCTCACGATTTATGTTCTTTCTTTTGTAGAAAAAACATTGATTAATGCAGGTATGCAAATAGAACTATGATTATTCATATTTTGGCAAAGGGTGTAAGTGCTGTGTAATTAAAAGATAAAAAAAAAAAAGAATTGATAAGATAATAACCAGTGGAATGTTTTCAATTAAATTCTACAAAACAACACAACAAAAGTAAGTCGAAAATATAATTTTGGCTCCTACTCAGTTTCTCATTTATTATTGTATTGGAAGTTTGTGTATGATGACATCGTGAAGCATAAAAAGATCAATGGAAAAATGATATATTTCGCATCGATGATCAAACCGTAATTGGAAATCTAACTTAGTGACGTGACCTCACCTCAAAGGCGGCTGTAAGAGATTTTATTTGCCGTGTTGAGGGGGGAAAACATGATTGGGGCGGGACAAAAAATGAACATCTTTTTAATCATAATTCAAGCATGTTTGTATTGCAAAAAAATTGTTAAGCAAATCTTTAGGGGAATATTGCATCCCATTGCCTCTCTGACGAGACCATAATGATCAGAATGAAAACACATAAATCAGAAACTTTAGACAATTGGGCTCAAGTTTAATATAAATCGACCTTGCTGATTGTGTTTGCCTTCTAAATTGGAAAAAAGTATTAACATTTTGGAGAAAACTTTATTTAAAGAATCATCCTGATTCATTGTCCATCCTACTAATAAAAATATGAACCGACTTATCACATCAGGGGCAACTAGCGTACATTATTTTCTCTGCTTCCCAATTACTTGCTTTTAGAAAGGTTGAAGGTACACTTTGTTATGAAAAATATCACACTAAATTTCCAGCGTTTTCAATATTTCAATGTATTATAATACTGTAATTTAATACAATAAATCATGTGATGAAATTGTCTTCTTTTGTAAACCACAGATAAAGGAAAACTTCCGCTCAAAACAATCTGAGGTGTCACGCATTTATAACAATATGCATACTCTGTTTGTGGTAACCATTGCGGCTTTCTTGCTAACGGCGGCATTAGCAGGATCCAGGCTTGAACCCGAAGAGAATTTTGATGAGGTGAGAACACGGTTTGCTTGGCAAAGGTGGTGATTTTTGTTTACGATTGGGTGGGACCAGGGTATAGGACTTTTCTAAAGGAAATTTCACTGGAGGGCCAGTTAATGGCAAAAAAGTACCAGTGACGGTGAATCTCTAAAGCAGAATTGGAGCCATCGGTTGGGATCTGGGAGAGAAAGATCCTCCATTTTGTATTTATTTCATTTAAGAAATAACGATCGACACTCTTGCTTGAATTTTTATTTTGCTCGTCGAGCTCTAGTATATTTTGGTTACCCACTAGTACCTCAAGTTTTGAAAAAAGACGTGGTTCAAATAAAATAACTCACCAAATGGCCCATCAGTACATGTGTATGATATGTAAAAAAGGCCTGGACCAGGGAATTATCGTGACACAGCAGTATATGCAATGACTATTATCCCCCGATCGGGAGAGAAGAGCATGCGCAGTAGATACTGAGTTTCCGAGGGTTTTGGTTATAAGATATCGACTAACATTGAATGATTAATGCCAAAACACAGATCTTCTAGAAAATAATTTATGATGCAACAACCTAAATAAGATTGCAGGAAATTTTGTAATAACGGACTTTGATCATACTTTCATTGATTTCTTTTTTAACCAGGCGAAATTCCATTATGTGATGGTTATAAGACACAACATAAATAATAAATTCAGGGTTGTGCTATATACAGTGGCGTTGTGAGGGGTTGTTCACGGGGGTGACAAGCCATTGAAAAGCGCCCCTCTCCTGCTGGGGTTCGCTTATAATCGCTACGACGACTGGGGATTTCTGATATTTTTTGCGGTGTTTTTAAGACAACTTTTGCAGGTTTGTGAATGAATTAACCGCAATTTGTTATATATTGGTGGTTTCATCTCTGGCGTTTTTGCAATAGGTGCAATCCCAACAGTAGTCTCTATCCTTAGCGTAATTATGAAAGTATATCAATAGTAATTTATCAACTTTCATGCATGAAACGAAAAAATTACAATAAATCTATGTTATATAAGTTTTACTTTGATATATTTATTGATGAAGAGACTAAAAGAAGACATGAATGCAATCAGGCCAAGCCAATTCAAAAGGTTGGTGCAGAAATACACTTATACACTCAAAATTACTGACTTTGTTAAGGATAAATCATTGATAACATCGATATGATGATACTCCGTTAGGTGCCGTGCGTGGTGGCTATTGAATAAATGCAGTTTTATATTCTATAATAAATATTCTTCAAAATATCATGTTAATAATAAAACAACAGGACAGTATACAGAACCATGAAGTTTATTACGACATGCGTGATTAATACCAAAGAAATGTCACTGTTTGTTGTAAAAGGAATAATCCCAAAAGTGCTAACATTGTAAATATCTAAGGAAAATGATATAAGTTTGTTATTTTACATAGGCTCTATTTAATGTGAAACATACGTAAAATAATAATATTCTTTAGCAGATACAAGTGGAGTAATGAATGCCTTGTTGGTAAATGATCACCATAATATAATCTATATTTAATTCAGCAGACGATGTTGCAAAGGCGTCGATGATTTTGCCGACTTTCAGAAAAATGTAGTTTTAGATTGTTTTCATTGCTTTTCAAAAGGTTTCACTCGGAAGTGAGATAAATTTGAAAACTTTACCTTGAGATGGCGGGATAGATCAGATTATAATTGAACTTAATGGATCCACTCTGAGTGCTTTTCCAAATGTTGCCCACCCCCTCCCCCGCCCTCCTTTCCCTCCCACGTTCCCACATACACACGCGCACACCTGTTGATAGTTTCCTACTTCACTGTTTACAGTGATCGAATTGTGCCCATAATTAATCATAAATTGTCAGGAACTCAAATTTATTTATTTCTTCTGCATCCTTCACAATTTGGCAAAAATGCTAGTTGGGGAAGTCCCTCCCATCCCTCCCCCTCCCCTTCCCCGCTCCCTATCACAACGCCAATGGTGCTATACACAGATGCTCAGATTGTCAAAAATTTGAGCTTTCTTTTATCTGTTCACTTTACTAGGCCTATACGTATAGGAAATGATAGGAAAATGAAGGAATATGATTGAAATCGGAGTCATTCGTTAAACTTGATATGCCAGTTTTCATTTTGAACGTTGTTAGGAAATATATCTTCCATGTATTTCGGCCGAATTTCGCATTACTTGTCATACTGCTTCAAATTTCAAACAGTAAGACCTGACCTGATATCTAAGCAGGTCGGGTCAAACTTTTCTTCATTATTTTCTTTATTCTGAAAACCACAAGCAATTAGGATCAAATTTCCCTTATCAATGGCTCCATTGTACTAGTTCCCATTCGGTCCTGGATTGTTGTGGAAATTGTAGTTGAGTATCAAATTAGCAATGGATAAAGTCCTTATTGTGTGGTTGAGCAGTTATTTTAATTAAGATAAGTAGTCGCATTATTTGCTACATTAAGTTTGTGGCTATGAGTTACTGGAACAAATTTTGAAGGAGAAGGACAAGTCATGGAGATTTGCGGCCCTATAAGGTCTAAGAGAATTTTACAACTTTGTCCTACGTTAAAAAAGTCCGCCAACTACCAGACTACTCGAAAATGTTCTAAATCCAACCAGCCGGTTCAACTTCCAATAGTATTGTAACATTGGAATTGTTGCCAAATTGCTGCAAATTTCTTTCATTTCTGTCATTATTTTCGCGGAAAGTGTAGGTCCGATAAAGATAGGAGGGATGCTTCTCTACTTATTTTTCACCAAGATATATAGAAGTACTTAAACGTGCAGATTAATATAACATAACTATGATATTTTTCAGAAGATTTTCAATTATCTAGTCTTAATTCTAAAACAAAAGGAAAGTATATAACCACATTAACTTTCCTTCCATTTCGTTTGAATACCATGTTTTTGCCCGACGAAATAACCAAAATTGGAACTCCCCTTAATTTTGTGTATCTTTATTTTAGGGATGTCACTCCACACATCCGGTAGTCAGGAGCGTTTATTTAACTTTTACAAAAAACATTTTCGTGGGGCAATTCCATTTTTGACTATTTCGTCCGGCAAAAAATGGTCCAATATTGGAAAATCAAGTTAATATGCATTATACTTTTATGTTTTTGTTTCTTCGCAAAAAGACAAAATACTGTTGAAAATGTTTATGGCCGTGTGAGTCTCCCCCCCCCCCCATCCCCCACCCCCTTCTTGTTCCTCCTTCCCTCCCGGTACTTGGCCTGACATGCACTGATCGTAGTTGGGCAGAGATGCAGAATGTTGGATGTATAGCCTACTTGTATCTTGGTATCATAGTATATCTCAGTTATGCCCACCTCGGCTATATAGATAACCAAACCATATCTGTAAAATGAGATTAAAATGACGGATGTACTATTTAAATCAGAGATATATCTCAATCATGCCCGCTAGATATCCAAACAATGTCCTCCCGACCGCTGGACTCCGCGCATAATGCTAACAACATCATACTTAGGCATTTAGTATGTGAATGTCGAATGTACTGTTTAAATCAGAGAGATATCTCATGATTCGGCATGATGCTGATTGGGTTCGGTTTGGGCAACTGGAACGTAAATATATGATTTAGATGCCCACCCACACACGTTTAAAATCCAGAGCCCCGATAATCATGTGCCATTTTTAGGCATCAAAAACTAGATGCGTTGAGAAATCTTCCGAGGTTTCTCCCCCTGGACCTTACCAGAGATACCATCAATTACGTTTCGGATATTGTATTGATTTTATGCCATTTCAGGGGAAAAAATCTTCAGACTAAGGCTTCACCCATGAACCCAACATTTTTTTCAATTTCAGGAGAAATTTCTCCTGAAATTCCTTTTTTTTAGAAATGATAACCCAAATGATTATCAGGGTAGAAATGATAACCCAAATGCTTATCAGAGTAGAAATGATAACCCAAATGCTTATCTGAGTAGAAAAGATAACCTAAATGCTTATCTGAGTAGAAATAATAATCCAAATGCTTTTTTGAGTAAATATGATAACCCAAATATTTATCTGAGTAGAAAAGATAACCCAAATGCTTATCTGAGTAGAAATGATAACCCAAATGATTATCCGAGTAAAATGATAACCCAAATGTTTATCTGAGTAGAAATGATAACCCAAATGTTTGTCTGAGTAGAAATGATAACCCAAATGTTTGTCTGAGTAGATATGATAACCCAAGTGCTTATCTGAGTAGAAATGATAACCCAAATGCTTATCTGAGTAGATATGATAACCCAAATGCTTATCCGAGTAAAAATGATAACCCAAATGTTTATCTGAGTAGAAATGATAACCCAAATGTTTGTCTGAGTAGATATGATAACCCAAATGCTTATCTGAGTAGAAATGATAACCCAAGTGCTTATCCGAGTAGAAATGATAACCCAAGTGCTTATCCGAGTAGAAATGATAACCCAAATGTTTGTCTGAGTAGATATGATAACCCAAATGCTTATCTGAGTAGAAATGATAACCCAAATGCTTATCTGATTAGATTTTAACATTCTTATTCTAAATTGTCCTTTTTTCATCACTTACATTTTGGAACTTTGTATTGATTTTAACCATTTTATGGCCATCAAAACCAAGAAATCTTTAAAGCTTCCAGAAATACGTCCACCCCTGGACCCCATCCAAGGATTCGCCCATGAGCCCCACAATTTTTCCTGATTTTTTCAATTTGCATGGGAAATTTCCCCTCTGCCTGTTTAGAAATTGTAACCAGTGGCTTATTCAGTGGAAGGTCAAGGGCCATGAAATTCCATAAGTGAAATGTAAGTAGCGGAATACACCAGAAGGCCTATACAGTATAGCCTACTGCTCTGCGAACAGTGGGGCCATCACGAAGGAGGGGGCATGGGTGCATGTGAGGGGAAGGGGTGGTGGACGTAATGTGGGGGGCATGTTCCCCCTCTTGTCCGAAATGTACTTCTTTTTTACAATTGTATGTTAACCGGAAAATAAGAATCCTTCCCGCGGCAAATTTCCCCCTTTTCCCACCATTTCTACGTCTCTGGATACAGCTCTTGTCCTAAAATTACAGTTCGTCACCCTCGTCCCTCCGACACCGAAAACTGAATTTGCCACTTAACCCAAACTGCCAAATGCTTATCTGAGTAGATTGTAATATTATAATTGAAAATTGTCTTCTTTCAAGCAATCGATCTTTTTAACTTCACATGTGTTGATTTTCAAGTTTTCTGGAGCATCAAAACAAGAAATCGGAGCTTCCGGGGTTTCGCCACCTAGACACCAACCAAGGCTTCCCCGGTGTTACGCAGTGCCACGTTTGGCACTTCAATACTAAACCCCAAGCCAAAATCTCTGGTGACGCCACTGGTTGTTCCCAACTGTTTTATATTGTTTTATTAGGTTATTGAACATGATATCGTTTTAGAATAAGTCGGGCAAATGCAAATTTTCGTCGTGCAAATTTGTCATACAAGTTACGCCCGTGCCGGTAGTTATTCCGGTATTATTAAAGATCGGGTAGGGGATTCCGGTTTTTCTGGTGACAAACCCCTATTGAGTACGCTACTTAAAGCATAACTTTGATTTGAAATAAAATGTTAACAAAAACGCAGCTTTAAGATTCAAAATTCCTTTTAATCACAGAAAGATGCCAGCTCAGAGATAACAAAACGTGGTTATTATGGTAACGGAGGCCACGGCGGTCACAGAAGCGGCGGCGGTCACGGAAGCGACGACAGTCACGGAGGCGGCAGCGGCCACGAAGGCGGCGGCAGTCACGGAGGCGGTCACAATCAAGGAAGCGGCGGTGATTACGGAAGCTGCAGTGAGGACGGAAGCGGCGGTGACCATGGAGGTGACAGTCACGGGGGCGGCGGTCATCACGGAGGAGGCGGCAGTCATCACGGAGGCGGCGGCAATCATAACGGAGGCGGCGGCAGTCATCACGGAGGCAGCGGCAGTCATCACGGGGGCAGCGGCAGTCATCACGGAGGCAGCCGAGGTCACGGAGGCGGCAGCGGTCACAGAGGATACTGGAAGTAATAATGGAAACTTCGCGAGTTGTTGCGTACTACATAGGCTAGATGCTAAACCTTCTGAAAAAGAAGAAAAAACATGTAGGGCTAATTAAGTCTTAATGTCATTAAGCCTAATTTGATCAATAATCACAGGTTAATCTCTTAAATAGGTTGATTGAAATTTCAATCTAAAGTTTGAATTTTTAGTCTTTGAACGTCTGGAATTAAGGACTATCCTAATAGATTGAAAGTCACTCTTAAGAAAGACTGAAAAATTTCACTCCAAAGAAATTAGTGAAAATTTCAGTTTAATAGACTAATAAATCAATCTTGTAAAAGACTGGAATATTAAACCTCAAGACACGTTTTACTCCAAAGAAATTTGTATCTTTTGTATAGTAATTTTTTGCATCTTAGCGTGATTTTGTTATTTCCCCCACCCCCGACTTTTGACTTCCCCCCCCCCCCTTCTCTCCCCCCCCCCTCCACTTTCAGTACGAAAATCCCGCCCATGATTGCTACGATCAGATGGGCCCATAAGTTCTTGATGGACTTTTCAACCATAGAATAAGCGTTATAATAACATTAACATAAATAATGAAGGATGTGATTACCCAGCATGAATGTCACCTCAAAAGGCAGAAAACAAATAGAAAGATCACATTTTGTTCAAACTTCACTTGGGTCAGTGGCGTGGTGGCCGGGGTGTGGGGCAAGGTGAAACAGACCTCCACCCCACCTCCGCACCCCCCCCCCCCCCCCACCCTTCCAGCGAAGCTTTCTGAAGAAGAAGAAAATTAGGCCCTGAGAAAATTTACGTGGTGATCAATAACTTCTTCCTATACTATTAAGCAAGTAATATTTCATTTGTGTAGTCCAAAAGCGCATGAATTTTCCACAGAAAAGACAACATTTTC
Organism: Chiridota heheva; assembly: GCA_020152595.1. Taxonomy (NCBI): domain Eukaryota; kingdom Metazoa; phylum Echinodermata; class Holothuroidea; order Apodida; family Chiridotidae; genus Chiridota; species Chiridota heheva. Next base: position 6,576 of record JAIGNY010002085.1, on the reverse strand, counting down.
CTCCATTTTTCCACCACTGGTACTCGAGTTCGGAATATCGCGCTTGGACAGCAACCACTGCATGGCGATAGCTCGTCGGAAATATTAGATATCTGCTCCTGGCACCTGCCATTAAGGAAAAACAATTTTATTCAATACAGCTGGTAGACAATTCTTATGAAAATATACTCCTATATACTTTTTATTCTCAACATTGTAAATACAAAATTTCAAAGCTTTATTCTTACATCAGAAACATAAAAACCATTCGTAGACCTCAACTAAAGACACATATTGAAGTCAATGGAATCCTGCATTTGAACATTCGTTCCAACATAATATTCCTTTTAAATGTTTAATTAACTGACTAACTTTAGTTCGGAATTGACACGATTTTGAGCAATTTTCTGCTACCAAAATTACGCCAAAAAACGCTACTACCTTCTTGGGGCTTTGCCCCTTTAGCTCCTATGAGGTTCATCCTGGATTTGACACAATATTAAGCAATTTTTGCTGTGAAAATTGCGAAAAATACATAGATTCCTGGGGTTTTGCCGCAGCGCCCCTACGTGCAGCTTCGCCCAATGGATGTGACACTTTTTAAAGCCCTTTTCTGCTATTAAAACCATGACAAACGTAGGGCTTCCTGCGAAACACTGGGTCCCCACAAGGACTTCGCGACCTTCGCCCCTATAGCATGCCTAGAGTTGGCACAATTTTAAGCCCATTTACATGGGGTAACTCAATTTAGCACTTCTGTAGCTAATTTAGCTAATCTTAGGCCAATGAGACCTTCTTTCAAGGGACATGAGGGGATGGATGTAGGCCTAATCTATTTTTTAGGACATTTTTTTTTTTATCACACTCTACTGTTAGCCCAAGGTCCAACTATTTGACATAGTTTCTATCTGAACTTTTAATCGTCACAGAATGATGTGCAATATTATACTTAAAACTTATATTGCTGGTATTATCTTAATGTAGACTTTATAGGTAGCCTATGCGCAGATATGGGCATGTAGAGGCAACATTAACTAAATTGCTTTAAAATCTATTAAAAAAACATTATAGTACCAAAAGCTTTTTGTCAAAATTGAATAAATACTGACCTTTTTACAGTATTTTCAAATCTCGGGCATCTATTTGCGTATTTTTTTGCAAATTTTGTGATGTATTAGAGGGCCCGTCCTTGCTATTTTCTTTCGTAAATCCTTTGTTTCCAAAATGTCTATAATAATTCTTTGAAATTTCAGCAGGATTATACTTTCCCATCACTAATTCTAGTGACTAAGATTATGGAAAGAAACTAAAATGATTTAATATAGATTTTGAGCTGTCCGCCTGGCCATGCATAACACATTAAGCATGAGTTGAAAACTTATCAAAGTTTGATCATGCCATAACTCAAGAACTCAATGTGCTTTTTTGAAGAAAAAAAAATGATCTGCTCAGATTTGAATGTTTTTTTAACCAATATATAAATTACTACATGTCCATAGACCTTTAAACCGTTGAATGTTCAATTACTCTTCAAGCTTTACGGAAATTTGTAGCCTAAACAGAATTTACGGCGGTGCTAAGATGGTGTTGTTGGCTGGTTGGTGCAAGAATGTAGTTGCTCCGCCACACACATTTCGCAATGCAAGTTTGTGCAGGAGCAGTGGGGTTAAAATTGTATCTTTGGACAGATACCTCGTACCCTCCCCCTTCCCCAGCCCTAACTGAACATAATGTTGCCAAGCGTTGTGACTGGTTATTCTTACGCGTACACATGCAGCTTGTGACATTTTTCTTGTCATGACATTTTTCTTGTCATGACATTTCTAGGTCTTTTAGTACTTTAGCTTTTTATTACTTTGTTTCTTGAAGAACAAATCTGACTGTCTGAAGTTGATCAGATTGAAAAGAATAAAATAATTCAAAACAAAGTTTTAAATTGTAAGATTGTTTTTCCTATCAGAAAGACAAATAAATCACACAGGCTGACAGACAGCGAATGGCATTGATTCCTTTATCAATAAGTTTTAGAGAAAATAAGGAAGACTTATTAGATTTAATTTGCCTAAAATAATATTTGTCTTACTAAAACAAACATTTGCTTTACTTAAATATTACTTAATGTTAGCATGACTTAAATAAACGTCACCGAAGTGGCCTATTGATATAGTTTATGAGGATTCAAGGGATTCTGAAGATTTTATTGTGCAGTTGAAAGCATAATAATTATAAACTAACAAAAAACTAAGAATAATATTTGTATCAATTTAATCAACAACTTATTACCAGCATAGTATGATCAATCAATATTTTTTATAACATTTTCACAATTTGATTGATTTCATCAAAATTTTCACAGCTTTTCAAGTCCCAGTTTGATGTAATTCGTCAACTTTTTGACACTTTGTGTAAATTTGCTCTCGTTTGTTCTGGCAAATTTTACTTGTATGACCTTAATAGTGCGACTTTTCACCAACTGTCCAATTTCTCCAAATTTGGTTGATCATCATTTCACTATTTTTCCATGGCTGCAGTATGCATGCAGTGTGATTTGATCAGTGTGATCTGATCAATTTGTCCTCAACTCTGTCTACTTCATGCAACAGCAATGCTACGTAAAACTTCACCATTTGACCAATTTCAACTGTTTTCACCAATCTCCTCAAACTTTCACCAATTCGACCAGTTTTCACCCCCAAATGACCGACTTGGCCAATTTGAAAAGCTCTCTGACTCTTCACTAATTTTACTTTTCTACATAGCACTTTACCAACTTTTCAGCAATTTGACCCATCGGCTTGAGCAACTTTTCATAGCAGCGTTGTTTAATCATCTTTTCATAACTCTGACAAATGTTTCATGATCTTCACCAAATTTTCATTTATTTGATCAACTTTTTAGTAATTTGACAAGGCCTATTTTACCTAATTCAGCAACTTTTTACCACGTTCAAAATGCGTTCTACCCCGTATACATAATGAAGCATACCGTAAACCGTCAGTCTTGATTAGTTTTCCACCAATTTGATCAACGTTTCATCACTTGAACCAACGTCTTTCTGGAAACAAATTTACAAGATCGTCAGACCTTGGCTTAAAAACCATGAAATATGTCAAAAAAGTAGTAAAACTGAGGTAAAATAATCTAAATAGTGAAAATCTTAAATAAACTTTCTTTTAAATACATAAAGACTGAGAAATCTGAGGCTGTGACATTACAACTAGTCTGATTTGAGTCGTTTCTACAGAAATGATACCAAACTTTAAACTTGAATACCTCCTAAACGGAATAAGATTTTGCAATGCTTTTTTTACCAACTTGTTTTTGAAGTCCTCTTTTATATAATATAGACATGCTTGACTCTTGACCTAATCCTTTAAATCATGTACAAAGCATCTGTAGTTATGGCTAATCAAAGTCTAAAGAATTTTTAAACATGTATGGGTTGTGATGTGTGAAAAAGAGGACAGCTCGATATATTTAAGAGTGGAATGTTATTTTTTGAATTTCTGTCCTAAATTTCAGCCACTGAAAATCACCCGACTGTATTCTCCTTCAAGACCTCTTGGTCTTATTGAACCTCTCCCATTCCCATTCAAATAACGTTGGTGAAGGACTGAAAAACATTAAGTTAGCATCAGGAAATTTATTGGTTAGCCCGTGTCGATGTCACAAAAGTTCAATGAAATTTGCATGCATAATTTATTACAATAATACGTTAAAATTCAAAATGATGTAAAATAGTCAATCTTTAACCGATTTTGATGATTTCATTTGGCTGTTTTCATGGGCTATATTTGCTTTCAATTAAGATCAAGTTGTTGCTACTTCCTCATATATCTTTAACGTGACCCGCAATCAGACGCCGTTAAGGGTCGTTATAGGGCCGGTATGGAATGCTGCATATGGATAGATATCCCTTACTTGTTCTGAGGATTCCAAACATTTGTTTAGAGGATTCTTTAAAATGATATTCGTTTGGGAGTTCAAAAATGTACCATAACAAACAATGATAATCGTCAGTCTCATCCCCATGATCTTTTAAATGTCATTAACTATGCATATACTTGGTTCATTTTTACGTTTTGGGGGTTATGAAAAGGATCTTAACATAAACTGGAATTAATTGATCTTATTTTTCAAGCCAGCTAAAGACTGGAAGAATGATGAATTCATAATGACGATGTGTTGTTTTTTGGGGGTGGGATATGTGTTTTAGGAGGGGTACTGAAAGTGTACAAAATGCATATAAATGAATTACTTCCTTTACATAACCATAAGTTTTGCAAAAATTCGTATACATCATAAACAAACTTATGTTGATAGACAATCGTAAAAACTAAGTTAATTTTTAACCCAAACAAAAGTTTATCTTGAATGCTAATTACGAAATTGCATGGCGTAAATAGCTCATTTTCTTTGGCAAAATGTTATTACATTTTTCCTATCATTATTTTGCCGACTTTTGCGAATAATGATTTCTACTGTTTTCCAATTTTTTCTAAACCAACAACTTTTCTAACCAATAACTTTCCTAACCAATAACTTTACTCTAATGAGAAAATAATGTTCAAAAATGGATACTAGCGCCCCTTCGAAGTATAGATTCTTCCAAATCTGCGTATAACAGTTGCTAGTAAACCTTGCTTTGCTTTTCAAAACTCTGAGGGCGAACAATAACAAAATGATTTTTGGCCCATCAGTAGCACCAGGTTTACAATGTTTTAAAAAGTGGTGGGCCAAATGAAGTAACTGGTGGGCATGGCAAAAATCGGTTTGTCAGTTCGAACAAATTTCCAGTTTGCTTCGTTTCTGGTGTACGATTAGTTTATATAGAACATTTAGGTATGAATGTTTTGGCAAGCTGGGCAGGAATTTCTTTAAAGATATCAATAAACATTCAATATTATGTCATCATGATCTATTAACAAATTTCAGAGAAGATATACTTATTATTGTCAGATTGTTGTGTCTTCGTTCATACATGTCATATAATGAATTCGAAGAAATGCAATGCATGTCCACGGGTGGAAAAACCGTCTTGACGATAAACTTGTCTCTTCTCAGCACGATCATTCGATTTGTGCGGAGCAATCATGATTTATGATGTCGTTGAGAATGATGGCGTACCGGTATGTTGATAAGTAACACAGGGATAAACGGTAGGGAGCTATAGTGTGTCGTGTGTGTGTGTGGGTGAGGGGGTGTTGTGGGAGTGATGAATTAAGATAGGTTAATATCCTTTAGGGGCAAGGTGTGGTTTAGACGTTTGACATTTGGGAGGGATGATACGTGTGTGGGGAGGAAGGAATGACCGCCGCACGCCTTAGTATCCATGGGCGAGGTGTATAGTTTATAGCATTTGACATTTGGGGAAGGGATGGTATATATGAGGGAGTGACAGGGAACGGGTTGGGGGCTTTAACGTCGCACTTTTTGGCTGAGTAAAAAATAATAATGTGAACAAATAAGAATTCTCTTTTATTAAAGGATTTCCCAACCCTTGTCCTGAACTTCTTAATTATTGGAAGATTATTTCTCTTCAAAGCTATTCATAACAAATAAGTTCAAAACATTTCTATAGGAGCAACAAAAGGGAAAATTTGTGACGCTTTTTGGAAAATCCCTATCCCAATTGCCCTAACAATCAAAATCCAGTCGCTTTTCGTATTATCAAAATTAAATTAAATCCAGTTATTTACATTTCATCATGAATAAATCTAAAATCTGGGGTAAATATCATAGCTATTATACAAATATATTGATTGTTATTTAGTCATTCATTAACAATATCATTATTAATTTAATTAATTGATACATCAATTAATTTAAATAGAAGGTTGCAAACAAACAGTTGTTTAAGGCTCTCAGAATAGCTTCATGTTTTCCCCCTTTCAGCGTTTTGGCTCCTAAACAATTGAAATTTATTTGCTGGGAATGGATTTGAAAGAAATTTATCTTACAATACAAGGAGTTTCCTGACCACAGATGGCATAATTTTTAAGAAAGAAGCAAAAATCAACAAAATGTGAGCTTCTTCTTATACATGAAATCTAACACTAAGCATTGCAAGGCCCACGACACAGGTTTGAGATGGAAGGACAATTAAGCTCCCTTGGTTTAATGATTGACAGCTCTTTCAATCAATCACCGCATTAATTTGCCTAACAACAAAATATACGTAACTAAGTGGGGCAAACATCCTACGCAGTACTTGTACAGTACAATTAGCTAGCGGCATGCGCTCATGTAGTCAATGCAATTTACTCTAAAAAACAAATTTCTGCACACTTAAAGTAAACTGGCAAAGAGCTTCTACACAAGCTCTTTGCTGAAAGTAAGTGACGGCAAAATGGTGAACAAAAATTTCGCTTACAGGCCTGCAGAGGGCTTTGTTAATCTGATCACTGTTACCCAGAACAGTAAGCAAGCTGAATTTTGTTGATCCTATTTGCTAAAAACTCTAAATATTCGGAGAAGTGCCATAAATGAATCAAAGTTTGCGGCAGGCCTCGCAAACATCTAAATATTAATGCATTGGTCGTACACCTTTGTGGATTTGAGGTTTGTTTTCCCCCACCTAGTTACCGCGTTGCTATG
>JAIGNY010002081.1:0-18302 GCA_020152595.1 Chiridota heheva | reverse complement strand
GATCCCATGTCCCACATGGCATCCCATAGGCTCCATGCGAAGTCTCATCCAAGCTATCACAGTCCTGATTGAGCATACTATGTATGGAAGTGTCAGTTCATATAATAACTTATATGCAAATGACTTGTTGAAATGGGGTGGGACCCCATGTCCCACATGACATCCAATGTCCCACATGACATCCCATCCCATGGCATTCCACCCTATGTCCCGCATAATATTCCACCATATATCCTACATGGCATTCCACCCTGTTCCACATGGCATCTCACCCCATGTCCCACATGGCATCCCACCCCATGTCCCACATGACATCCCATAGGCTCCATAAGAAGTCTAATCCTAGCTATCAGTCCTGATTGAGCATACTACTGTATATATGAAAGTGTCAGTTCATATAATAACTTATAGGCAAATGACTTGTTGAAATGAGGTGGGACCCCATGTCCCACATGACACCCACATTACATCCCATCCCATGGCATTCCACCCTATGTCCCGCATAGTATTCCACCATATATCCTACATGGCATTCCACCCTGTTCCACATGGCATCCCCACCTCATGTCCCATATTGGCATGCCACCCCATTTCCCACATGACATCCCATAGGCTCCATACAAAGTCTCATCCTATCTATAACAGTCCCTGATTGAGCATACTATGTATGAAAGTGTAGTTCATATAATAACTTATGTTTGTTTGTTTGTTTGATGAGGTCTTAACGGCACCACAACAACGAAGGTCAAATTGTGCCTGAGAGGTCAGATCATTTTAGAGGTAGTAAGGAAAGAGACCAGGGAAGAATGAGAGAAATTCAAGAACAAAAGCCAGAAAGCTGTGATCGAGAGAGGAGGTGCATGGGTAAAACTAAAAACAGAGTAGAGAGGGGGTGGAAGAGGAGGATTAAATATGGTTGTAGAGGGATGCATGCTGAAGGAAGGAGACTATTTTATCTGGAGGATTTTTTTGGAAGAACTCAGCAATTGAGTTGTGAGGAGCGAGAGAAGCTCTGGGAAGGTTGTACAGGGGCAAGCAAGGAGAACGTGTTGGATTGTAAGGATGCAGTGGCAATTGTTACAGAGGGGTTGGGGAACCAATAAGGAGGTGGGAGTGAGTGAGGTGGGTGTGACCAATTCTAAGACGGGTAATATGAACGTTGTCGATACGAAAGGTTGTTAATGGTGGATTTGATCGATTGTGGGCTGGATAACATGGAGTTTGTTATCAATTTGGAAGTTCCATAAGGTTTGCCAGCGGTCATGAACAAGAGAAGCGATAAGCGGTTTGATGTCAGAGAGGGTTTTGGGAAAAGGGAAGGGAGGAGGTTAAGGGCAAGCTTAGCGGCTGTATCAGCCCTGTCATTGCCAGGGATGCCAACATGGCTGGGTATCCAGAAGAAAAGAACACTTTTCCTGCAGAGGGTGGGAGAAAAGAGTTTCGGAGGAGGAGGTGGCAGGTGAGGTTATCCCATTTAAGATTGAGTAATGAAGTAAGAACAGCCTTTGAGTCAGAGAAAATGGCAAAGTGACTAAGAGGAGAGTACTCACAAAGTTGAGGGCGAGGAGAATGGCCTTAGCCTCGGCTGAAAAGATGGATGAGTGGTCAGGAAGTCTGCTACTGAGGGTGATGTCTTGATGATGGCAGCAGCAGCTGTCTTGTTGCCTTCCTGGAGCCATCAGTATAGATGGAGGTGTAATTTGAGAGTTGGTCTTTGATTTGGTTGTGGAGATTGATGAAGAGATTAGGTGAGTTTGAGATTTGTTATAAGTGGAGAGGTCTAGGTGGACAGAAGGAAGGGGGTGGCCCAAGGCGGAAAAGTGGGCCAGGAATAGGTGCCGAGAGTGGCGGGGTTGATGCCAAGTTGAAAGAGGTCTGATTTAATGCGTAAGCTGAAGGGGGCGATAGGGTTTTAGTCCTATCAAAGAGGGAGGAGAAATTGGGGTACCTAATGAGGTTGTAAACAGGGTTCTGGGTGTTGGTGAGGACTCTAAAAGCATAGGAGAGGCTAAGCTTTTTACATCTAAGTAGAAAGGGGGTTCGTTGGCTTCAACATGAAGGCTAGTGATTGGGGAGGTCCTGTAGGCTCAGACAAAGCCTGAGGGCTTCATTTTGGATGGTGTTAATGTGGTTGAGGTATGAGTTGTGAGCGACACAGTAAACAATATTGCCATAGTCAAGCTTGGCACGAATGGTGAGCCTGAAAATTTTGAGGAGAGCATATGGTTCGCTCCCCAAGTAGTGTTGGAGAGCAGTCGGAGGAGGTTGAGGAGCTATTGCATTTTAGTTTCAGGTTGGTGATGTGTGGCTTGTAGGTGAGCTTGGGGTCTAGAGTTAGACCAAGGAACTTTGTGTTTTCAACTTTAGGGATGCGATTCCCATTGAGCACAAAGTTCGGGTTGGGGTGGAGGTTGTTGAAATGACAAAAGTGCATGCAGACTGTCTTGTCTTTGGAGAATCTAAAACCGTTATTGTTGCTCCAGACTTGCAGCTGATTGAGGCTGGTTTGAAGCCTATTTTCAACAATAGGAAAGCTAGGGGAGGAGTAGAAGATGGTGAAGTCATCCACGAGAGGGTACGCTTGATGCTGGGGCCAAGGTCATTCCCGATGTCATTAATGCTCAGGTTGAAGAGAGTGGGGGAGAGGATGCTGCCTTGGGGACGCCTCTTGGGGGTACGGCTTGGAGAGGGTGTGGCCAATACGAACTTGGAACTGCCTGGGTGAGAGGAAGTTTTGAATAAAGATGGGGAGGTGGCCTCTGAGGCCAATGGTGTGAAGTTTCCGGTAATGCCGATTTCCAAGTAGTGTCGAAAGCTTTCTCGAGGTCAAAAATATGGCAATGAGGTGTTCCTTTTTGCAAAGGATTCCCGGATAGCGTGTCGAGCGAATTAACTGGTCAAGGGTATTGCGACGCTTTGGAAGCCGCTTTGGTGAGGAGAGAGGATTCTGTTGGTCTCGAGGAACCAGTTTAGTCTCTGATTAATGATCTTTTCCATAATTTTACAGAGACAGCAAGTAAGGGCGATGGGTCGGTAGCTGGTGGGGTCGGTGCTATCCTTCCCGGTTTAAGGACGGGATGACAATAGCTGTCCTCCAGATAGGGGAAAGGAGTGTGAGGACCAAATGTGGTTGAAGATGGTGAGTAGGGTAGTGGTGGCTTTGATGGGGAGGTGTTTCAGAAACTGATAGGGGATGTTATCTGGGCCCTTGAGGTGCAGCCAGCGTCGCTGATGGCTTGGTTTAATTCAGAAAGGGTGAGAGGGGTGTTGTAGCTGGAGTTGTCAGAGGGAAAAGTGATTCTCCGGGCTTCATCGCAAGCTTTTTTGATTTTGAAAGCATTGGAGTAGTTGGTCGAGGCCGAGATGTTGCTGAAAGAGGCGGCGAGGTGGTCAACGATGTCTTTTTTTATGCGGTGAGAAGGTCTCCATTCCAAGAGAGATGGGAGATGGAAGATTTGCCTACTCTGCCGTGGAAGCTGTTAACCATTCTCCAAATCTTCTTAGTGGGGGGTGTTGGTGGTGAGAGAAGAGATAAAGTTGTTCCAAGTGTTGGTTTTACTGTCCTTGATAGTGCGTCTGGCCTTGCACGGCTGATGCGAAAGAGGTTAAGGTTATGGGTGGTCGGGTTAGTTTTAAAGTTCCTGAGGGCTCTTTTCCTGTTCTTGATGGCGGTTTTGCAGTCATCTGAGAACCAGGGGTAGGGGGGATGATTTGGGGGTTTGGAGGTTTTGGGAATTGAGCAGGTGGCGATGTTGATAAGGATATTACTGAAGTTAGACATGGGATCCTCATCCTCGAGAAGATGAGGGGAGAGGTGTGAGTCACAGAGGGTTTCAAAAAGGGACCAGTCAGCCTTGTCGAGGTTCCAGTTGGGGGTGTGCTCAGTGGGGATTTGAAGATTGGAGTGTATAAGAAGAGGGTAATGATCACTACCACAGAGGTCAGCAGTGACTTTCCAACTAAAGTCAGGGAGGAGGTTAGGGGAACAGATAGACAGGTCAATACAGGTGAGAGAGCCTGTGGCAGGATGAAGGTAGGTCGGGGAGTTAGTGTTCAGTAAGGACAGGCTGTGCTGACGGAGAGCGCTGATGAACTTGCCTCTAGGGGTGGTGGTATTAGAGCCCCACAGAGGGTTGTGAGCGCTGAAGTCACCAAGAAGGATGAAGGGGTGGGAAGCTGAGAGATGAGGTTGTTAAGGCTGGTTGGTTGAATGTTGGTGTTGGGAGGGAGATAGATATTGCAGAGAGTGAAAGTTTTGTGGAGGGAGATAGAAATACAGATGGCCTGAAGGTCGGTGTGCACACCTAACAGGGCTGTGTGGGATATCGTGTCTAACGAGAATGGAGACGCCACCACAGGCCCTGTCAGCATCCACTTGATGTTTGTGATAGCAAGCAAAGTTGTTAAGGGAGTAATGGTCCGTGGTTTTCAAGAAAGTTTCTTGTAGGCAGAAGACGACCGGGTTGAAGGTGGAGGCCAGAAGGTCGATTTCTTCAGAATTGGCCTTAAGGCTCCTAATGTTCCATTGTATGATGTTGTGGGTGTTATTGTAATTGATTGTGGTGTATGCCATAAAGGAGGCGGGGGGTTATCTAGAGGAAGATCTGCTGGGTCTGAGTTCGCTTGTTTTTTCTTTGGATTTGTTTCTTTGGGAGCGATTGTTTCTGAAAATTGGACGAGAAGTATGATCGATGTGTTCGGTAATCGAACAATCCATACTCTCTTCAGTGTGGGTTTGGGAGGTGGGTTGTTTGTTGATTGGTTGTTTGTTGATAGGTTGTTTGTTGATTGGTTGTTTTTTGGTTGGTTGTTTGCTGGTTGATTTGTTGGTTTGTTGGTTGTTTGCTTGGCTGGTTTTAGCTTGATGTATGAAGGTATTAGTGGAGTTGGTGTAGGGGCGGTAGGGGCTTTAGAGTAGGAAGGGGGGTTGAGGAGAGAAGTGGAGGTGGAGGTGGTGTGGGTATTGGGTGTGATTGGGTTGTTGGAAATGGTGATGGGCTTAGGACTAGGTAAGAAGAGCCAGGTGAGGTCGGTTTGGGCATGGGAGTTAGTTTTTGTTGTGTTAGTTGTGTTTGGGGCGAATTAGAGTTAGAGGAGACTACGCTTGAGTAGGAAGGCTTGGAGTTAAGGGAAGCGAGGAATTGTTTCCTGGCCTCAGGGTAGGTTATGTTGGGGTTAAGGGTTTTAAGTTTTGTTATTTGTTTTTCCTGAAGCCAGGTGGGACAGTCTTTCGAGAAGGAGGGATGGTTTGCTGGGTGTTTACCGTCACAATTTGTGCAGAGTGGGGTTGGTGCAGGAGGTGTTGTCATGGTCCGGGCTCCGCAGTTACCACAGCGCGCTTGGCTGTGGCAGGAGTTCTTCCCGTGGCCATACCTCTGACAATTGTAGCAACGTAAAGGGTTAGGGAATATAAGGGGCAACCTGGATTCTCAGGTAGCCGGCAATGATGTGGAGGGAGAGTTGGAGTTGCGAAAGTGAGAAATATGGTGTTGGTGGGAGTTTGGCTCCGTCTCTTTTAGAACGAGACGACGGGCTTCGTTACATGTTGGTTAGCTAGTTCTTCTTGGAGGTCGTCATCGGTCATGTACGCAAGATCGCTGGTGCGTATGACGCCTTTGCTGGAGTTTAGGGAACGATGGGGGTGACTGTGATGTCGATACCAGAATTGGAAAGGGTTTTAGTGGAAAGGAGGGTGGTGGCTTGTGTGTCCCTGGTGCAGTGCACCAGAGATCACCGGATCTAAGGGTAGAGACTTTGGGGAGGGTACCGACAAGGCCAAAGAGGGCTTTATGGATGAGGAAAGGAGAAACTTTTTAAAGCTTTCCTGCTTGTTGGTGGCATGGATTATAAGGATTTTTGGGATTGGGGTTGCAGAATGGTCAATGATGGTAGCAGGTGGGTCACGGGGGGGGAGGGGGTCAAGGTCAAGGTCACTGCATAGGCGCTTTGTCATTATGAAAGAAAAAACCAAGGGCCGAGAGACCCGAGGCAGCTAGAAAAAAAAAAAAAAAAAAAAAAAAAAAAAAAAAAAGGAACCACTATATGGGGACCGCTGTATTAGTAACGAAGGGCGTGAAAAGTCGGGACAGAACGAGGGAAAATATAATAGAAAAAAAGAAAAGAAACGATCTCACCGAGGATAAAAGCCCATCCACCGAAAAGGAAATCCGAAAATGAAGTTATAAAACAAAAAGGTGCAAATTGGAGAGAAATTGGAGCGAAAATAGTTTAGGAGAATAGGAACAGTATGTATGAAAGTGTCAGTTCATATAATAACTTGTATGCAAATGACTTGTTGAAATGAGGTGGGACCCCATGTCCCACATAACATGCCACCCCATTTCCCACATGACATCCCATAGGCTCCATACAAAGTCTCATCCTATCTATAACAGTCCCTGATTGAGCATACTGTGTATGAAAGTGTCAGTTCATATAATAACTTATATGCAAATGACTTGTTGAATAAGAAAAAGTCAAATAATTATGCCTGATATAGCCCTTGGTGTATACCACATGGTATATATTATATCATATGGCCCGCATGGCCCCCATCCATGTCCCACATGGCATCCCTCCCTATGTCCATGCAGTCACATCCTGTCACTCCCTGACTGAGCATACTAAATACAAAAGTCTGGTCAGTTTATATACTGTAGCAACATTTTGCAAATGACCACAATAATAAAGGCAGAGTTTAATAATCATGTCTGATACAACGGTTGGTGCCCAAATATTTTGAAGAATTTTAAATCTCCAGTGCTACGAGAGAGACGCTTGAGGATCTCTGAAGAATATTGAAAAATGATATTATTTTACAGTTATCTTCTAAGGAAATATCAAATGTTTTGTAGACTTTTTAAGGAAATTAGTCTTCAATCTGTCTTAAGTGTCTCTGAAAAACTTTAATATTTTGTAAGGTAATTCTAATCTTCCATAAAGATATCTGAGGAAACTTTTAACTTTTTCTGAGGAACTCTGAAGAAACTTTAACATTTTCTGAGGAATTCTCAAAAACTAACATTTCTGAGGAAATCTCAGGGAAAACTGTGGATGGCCGGACGGACGGACGGACGAAATCGCCATTACATAGGTTCGCATTATGCTTCGCATGCTCACCAATAAATCCACAAATCAAATTTAATCTTAGTCCAATCACCAATTCTTGAGATATTCTAACGCAGACAAACTCACCCTAAAATGGCACCACACCTCTATTTGCACCCTTCCCTGTTCCAATGTGTCTCAAATTTTGATCACTTCTTTCTTAAACAGTAACAAAATCACATATCAAATTTAATTCAATTCTAATTATCAGTTCTTAAGATACGTTGATGGCAAACAAACAGACAAACAAACAGACAAATGCAGGCTCAAACATAACCTCCGCCCAAATTTGTTGGCGGAGGTACTGCAATGATGCGAAGTGCTCTGGTGGGAAGATAGAATTTCAGATGATCCAGTGTACTGATTCCTGAATAGATTTTGTTAAAATAAGAAGTCAATATGGGTTTGCCAGGATAAATCCTTTTCAACATAGGCACCTAGGAATTTTGCTTGTGTGGAAAATCTTATTTCTTCATTGCCAAGAAGAATATGTTTGGTTTTGGTTTGTTGATGTTTAACGTCACCGTGACAGTCAGTCAAAGGTGCCAAGAGGGTGTTAAAAGTTAAGGTGTTTGAGTAAGGACAGAGAGGAAAGAGAGGTGGGATAGATGAAAGGAGGGAGAAAAGGTTAATAAGGGAAAGATTTTAAGGTAAGAAAAGGAAGGTAAAAAAGAAGAAGAAAATTGCAATTAGAAGGAAGATATTCATTAGACGTAAACATAATAACATGTTTTCTTAACATTTCAAGACAATTGTTGACTTGAAACCACAACAAAATTGTCCTAAATTCAACCTGAACAACTGAGCACACATCATAGGGGTCCTTATCAGAATAACAAAAAGGTTTGTGTCGTCAGTACATACATGTACATAACATCATTGATACTATATCAAAGGATCTGTTAACGTTATTGATTGTACAAAAAGGAGCGGTCCAAGGATTGAACCCTGGGGCACTCCACAATTTACTTTCTTTCTATCAGAATTGTGATTGTTAACAGTTACAAACTGTACTCTCATCTTTTAAATAGTTCTTAAACCAATTATACGAGGTACCTCTGATACCATAATAATCTAGTTTAGTTAAAAGATTTTTGATATCCAGGGTGTCGAATGCCATTGACAAATCTAAGAAAGTGTCATTTACGAAAAGCTTATTCTCAAATGCCATGCAGGTTACGAGTCATAGTCATAATATTGGCTGTGATTTTGTGAGACAAGATTATCTTCAACACATACACCTGTGATTGGTGCAACTTACCACCATCATCTACTTCTCTGAGAATAATTGTGACAAGCGTTGTATCCCTTCGACCACTTTTGCTGGCCTTACAGGTAAAAACTCCAAAAGCATTCCGATTACTTCTAGTCCCATAGAGAAAAATCTGTTTCACATTGTCAATATTTGGATGATCTCTTATTCCATCAGCTCGGGGTTGAGGATTTAAGCCAACTGGTCGTGTATCAACTAGACGCTTAAACTCAAGTGAATCACTGCTCAGACCTGGTTCACTGATGTAACATTCATAATGAGGACCAGCATCAGCTCCTCCAAAAGGCAACAAAGTGCGGATTGTAAGCTTTACAGGTTCTACAAAGAAAAAGGATAAATGTTACAGTATATTACTAGCACTTCTGCTATCAATTTAATACATACCAAACCCCTTGATGAACTGGATCTTACAATATATCAATGCAACAAATTAGAACAAAAATGCACTGCACATTAATCACCCCTTCATGCAACTAGTATTAATTCCCAACATTGACAATGCTGACATACAGTAATAATCCAGACCAAGAGATTAAGATTAGGTCAGTGGTCAAATTTGACTACCTTGTATGATAGTCGACAAACAGAAAAACAGAACTGGATGTAAAGTTTCACGGTAGACCGGTTTTCCGGTTTTAACCGGCTACTAATGTTTATAAATATACTTGGTTTTACATTTTTTCAAAAACCGAAAAACCATGAAAATCCAAAAAGTTGATATTTTCCTTCCCTAAAATGTACGTTTTTTGTTATTGAAAACGTGTTCTATTTATTAAACTGATGTATGATTGTATCGATGTTTGTTGAATGCAAAAGAAATAAAAACAGAAAGCAAAGATCTAGTGTATATTGTTTAAAAACATAACCCACTATGCAAGTTTTTATCCAAACATCAATGTGATAACGCAGATAGTTTGTCTATAACAGTATTCCTGGTTGGATTCAACTTCCAAGAAAATGCAACCCTGGGACAAGCCACGAGGTCTAAAACACACACATCATATTTATCCAATGAGAACTGTTCTTCAAATTTTATAAATGAGTATTAAAATACCATATAGGCCTACTGTACACACAATTAAAGACTGAAACATTTAGTACATGGGGGCATTGGCAATATAAAAACATCATTTCACTGCCTCTCTGAACAAAATACTTTTTGGTTAAGGTTTACAATGTCACAAATAAAAATTACAGAAAGGAAAAAAAACAGAAACACAAAAATGATTGAAATTTATGCACTTACGAAACCAACTGTACCTCCATGACTATAGTAAACTCCTACAGGTAGCACGGAACTAAATATTTGCCCCATTGAAGCCTACGATGCAAGGGTCATGTTCGGGGTCCTTTTTGTACCAGAATGTTATAGATTTGGGATCTTTTGTGATGTTTTCCAAAAAGTACCATCTAATATCTCTCGGCTGAGGGTACTTTCAATAGGGGGTCACCAGAGGTTTTTGCCCTTTTTTTAGGCTGAAGTGAAGAGGTGTTATACACCCTCACCAAATCACTAAAAAGTTTAGTGTGGGTCCATGGTAAAATACATGTAGTTCCCCATGAAACTTTTACTGAAACAAATCTCATCAAGTTTGGATATGCATAGTCAAGTCCTATTGTTTCTCTACCATTCCTGAAATTTTCAACTTCTCATCTTCCTGTCCCATGAAATGGGACCTCTTAAAAATATTTTTATTAGCCTTTTCTCTGAGGTTTCTCATTTTTGGATGGCGGAGTGATACCTTATTAATTAGTTCCATGCTACCTACAATATGTGTTAGTTCTGTTCACAAACAACTCGGTAAGGCCCTAGATTCAAGTAGGGACCTGTCAACAGCTCCTTAAATCAAGTGCCGCCAGGTTAACTAGGTTAAAGATCAATCTTGTTTTTAACATTTTCGTTTATATTTTTGAGGTTGTTGGAGTGGGAGAATTGCAACTTTCTGCCAAAAAAAAACGTCGCTAAAAATAGTATGAAAATAATGATCATTGAGGAAGGGAAAAATCGCTACGAAATAATTAATGTACAACGGGAATGAAATATCCACTTGTTTTTTTGTATGATAACCATTCACAATATGATCATCAAGAAAAAATGGCTGTTAATTCTCTCAAAAATTTGAATTCCTTCCCCCTGGTGACATTTACATGGGTATAATATACTGTACTTCTAAACACTGAACCCAGTCAAAACTGTTCAAATATGAAAAGAAATACACATTTTGACCCTATTTACAATGTTGAACCATTAGCTTTTGAAAAGCACTGCCATTCATTGCATATTACTGTAAGTGCTAGCGATGGAAACTTCCATTGCTGTCACAGGTATTGGACGTTTCATGTGTTTATCGCTAAGGGAGACTGGTTCGAACTGTAGCTGGTTTATATACATTCTTTGTGGACGCTCTAGGTAATAGCTTATCAACATACATACATGTACAAGAACTGCTCTATTTCATAATATGTTTTATATTTGAACATTTTCAAATGGTCTGTTTCTTTGTTTGTTAAACTACATAAGGTTTTGGGATATAAAGGCTAACTCAATCACCTTAAATTTCTAGAATGAATAATATGAACATAATTCCTGGAGGGGTGTATACTTCTTTACCAAGGAGGAGCAATTAATGCAGTACCCCTCTTTCAAGTTAAAAGCTGCCTCCAAACCCTTGAAGGTTCAACTCATCTATATACTACTGCAAGTCAAGGTTCTTGCAGTTGGGACAATGGAATGTTGTCCAAGTACTTTCCATATTGGGTATAAGGGTGTTTCAGCTGACGTCACGAGGTCACATGACTTTGGTAACATCGCCATTTTGTCGGGAAATACCTCTGTCATCTGCTGTACACTTAATTAAATTTACATACGTTTGCATGTGGTTATATAAGATTATTTTTGTAAGATAATTATGCTGGAATCTTGGCTGCATTAATAGATGTGTGCGGGGGAATAAAAAGACATTTTGTCGATTTCCATCTGATCTTGTTCCGATATTCGAAGTAGGTTTCTGCTGTACGGCGCGACGGCTTCAACCTACACTAGGATTTGCAGCGAGCACTTTATATTGCTTTGTCTGAGTATAATGAATAATCAGCTGGCATTAACGTTATCGTATACTTGTTGAAAACTTAAATAGAATATGAAGTAAAATCAGAAGCGATCAAAAATTTGCAATTAATAAAATTCGCTGAACTCGTACGATAGCATGTAGTATGTTTGTTGTACTGTACGTGTGATGTAACTGAGCTGTGTGAAGATGCGTAATATGCAACGACAACGCTGCCCTGCAAAATGGAGTCCAGTTGAGTCACGTGATGAAATCCCTCTATATGATACATCAGACATAAGCAAACTTAAATAATGGGAGAAATTATAAGAAGGGATACTGAAGCTCTCAGTATTATATTGAACTAAGTAAACTTGAAGGTACAATCTCAGATGCCAACTTTTTATATGCCTCCAAGATCCCAATTTTTACAGTATAACTATGCAAAATAAATTTTTGGTGTGGACCTTTAAGATTCTGGCTTTTCTCCCTCCTATCAATTCAATTTCTACTGCCTCATTCTAGCAAAATCAATCAAGCACAGAGAGCCCATACTGTATCTGGCTAGATACAACCCCACTGCCACCCCTCACCCAAAAATAAATGACAATAAAAACAATCCTTGTCTAATTTCCTATCAGAAAACTTCATTATTTTGCATTACAAAAATTTGTTCAGTTCCTGCGTGCTGAACTTTGGCTGATTCCAGCTTGCATTGAGCTATGATCTGCTGGGAGCAAGGCCACTAGACCAGAAAACAGCATATTTTTGTTCAATCAGCAAGTAATGGTTCCACTTGACTCAAAATTGTTAAGCGACAGTATGGGCTGCTACCATGTATGGGTTGCCTGCAAGCTTATGCAAGCACAAAGTGGGCTCACTGCTTCTACAAAAGGTTTAAGTGGGTTTTCTTGAAAGGGAAAATTCATAAACATTAGCTCTCTTATAGTAGCATATAAAGTATATACTGTAAGACGTGATTGTTTGGTTTCACCCGACAATTCATTACTTCAAAAACTTTATGCTTCAAAAACATCACAATACCCATTTTAGTACATATGTGGCATAAATATATACTCTACTGTACTCACCTAGACCTTGAGCAAATACTGTAGATGAAACACAGAACATCAAAATCACTAGAAGTATGCAGTGTGTGGAAGCCATTTCCCTTCTCAGATGGTCATGTTTAGATAAATGCTGTAGAAAATATGATCACTTGCTAATTAGCATACTGAAAATGAATTAATGTACCATCAGCCTACTGTATTTAACTATGCCTGTATCACACATCAATTAATGTTCTATAGTCATTTTACAAACATTAACAGAAGATCTATTTCTCCAGTTTCTTTGTGATGTCATACATTGAATATATTTGAAAACTGTCTGGATTCAGTGATGTCATTATTGTAGCATTCAATTCAATTCAATTTATTGCTTCCAATTCAATTCAATTTATTGCTTCCAGTACAAATGTACATTTGTAAAAGAATTAACATTTAATAACATACATATAATAAAGAAAATAAAATTACATAAAACATATAGTTATGATATAAAATGATAAATCTATAGATACAAAAATATATATATAATATAATATATATATATATGACATAACCTGGTAAAATAAGTTAAAGGATTAAAAAGAATTAAAGAAGTGACCGTAGCTGTCCATTTTGTATATAAAGAGCCGCCTGGTAGATAAAAGAATGTTTGTACAGTTGTATTCTGAATTTTGGCACTATGTTTGGATTATAACATTTCTATTGGTTTTGGCAAGAAGGCTTTGTAAAACATTATGTAATGGATGACTTTCAGTTGAATTTATTTTTCTTGCTATTGCACTAAACTCTGATTTGGCTCTGTCGTTGAGAATACAAATAAGGGTAAAATAGTCCAAGTTAAAAATCTTTGACGTACATGTTAAAAATTTGTTAATTCTGTCTTTGTCTTTTTCTAGTAAGAGATGATACCAAACTGGTACGGCATAAAGGAGCTGGGATATAATTACGGATTTAAATAGATTCATTCTGGCATTAAAATTACAAAGAGATAAAATATACGATAAGCTTGACACAATATAGTAAACTTTACTTAGCATTTTTGATATGTGTGGGGTAAAAGACAGTTTGTCATCTATACAAACACCAAGGTAATCAGTTTTCGTACAATTGGCAACCTCAGATCCGTTGATAATTATGCTTTCAGACTTACACTGTAGAAGGCCCGTGTGTTTTACGTTTTTGTTTACAAAACACATTTCCTTTGATTTCTTTGGGTTCAGCAACAAGTTTTTATCATCACATTTGGATACGACATCATTGACAAAGGTTTGATACTCCATTTGGTCCCCAATTACAGATTTTTGGCAATTTTGCATGAAATGGCAGTATCATCAGCATACTTAGTCACACAAATGTTCTCTCCCGACCGGATTTCATCTGTGTATATAGTGAAAAGTATTGCAGAGAGGGGCCTCCTGAGGTACACCCACATCTATTTTAGCTTTTTCTGATAATCCTTTGTCTAATCGTATTTGTCGGGTCCACCCTTCAAGAAATTGGGCTATCAGATGGATAAGCCACAGATCTTTTACAAATTTAGTTAAGTCCTTGAGTAGATAGTTTGGCAACACCGTGTTAAACGCACTTGAGAAATCAAGGAAAAGAACCTTTGATATAGTGGTTTCCTTTGCAATTCAAATGAGTAACAATATCGTAACCAGAACCAGTATAGCATCTACACATGAAACGCCCTTTTATAGGCAAACTGATACGCATCACCTACTTCTTCAACTCTCTCCATCAAACGGGGCAATATAATTTTCTGAAGGCTGTTAAAAGCAATACTTGCTAAATCTATCGGCCTATAATCATTTGCAGTTTGAGGTGTCTTAATTTTGGGAATAGGGGCTGTTATGGCATTTTTCCACAGCATACAGTATTTGACTTCATAAAATCAAATATACTTACTTGGTACACAAACTGTAAATTAACTAGAACCGTAAATACCGTCATGGTTCGCATGCCCATGCAAATTGACACGCATATCGTATGACCCGGCCAATTATAAAAATGGCATCTCACACTAAGTCCCACATGGCATCCCATGTCCCACATGGCATCCCATGTCCCACATGGCATCCCATGTCCCACATGGCATCCCATGTCCCACATGGCATCCCATCCCATGTCCCACATGGCATTCCATCATATGTCCCACATGGCATTCCATCATATGTTCCACATGGCATTCCATCATACGTCCCACAGGGCATCCCATCCTATGACTCACATGGCATTTCACCCTATGTCCCACATCCCATGTCCGAAATAACATCCCACCTCATGTCCCACATGACATCCAATCCCATGCCTTGTCCCACATGGCATTCGACCATATCTCCCACATAGCATTACACCATACAGTATGTCTCACATGGCATTCTACCATATGTCCCACATGGCATCCTACCCTATGTCCCACATGGATCCCATCCTACATGTATGTCCCACATTAATCCAACCATATATACCACATGACATCCCTCCCTATGTCCCACATGGCATCCCTCCCTGTGTCCTGCATCTGTGGCTTCGCACCCGATGTCCCACATGGCATCCCACCTTATGTCCCACCATATGTTCCACATGGTATCCTCCCAATGTCCCAATGACATCCTACTTTATATCCCACATGGCATCACATCCCATGTCCCCATGGCCTCCTACCCTATGTCACACATAGCCTCCTACCCTATGTCACACATGGCATCCTACCCTATGTCACACATGGCTTACCAACCTATGTCACACTCTGTCTTACTCATGGCATCCCACCATGTCCCACATGGCAATCCACCGTTCCACATGGCATCCCACCCCATGTCCCACATGGCATCCCACCCCATGTCCCACATGGCATCCCACCCCATGTCCCACATGGCATCCCACCCCATGTCCCACATGGCATCCCACCCCATGTCCCACGTGGCATCCCACCCCATGTCCCATGTGGCATCCCACCCCATGTCCCACATGGCATCCCACCCCATGTCCCACATGGCATCCCACCCCATGTCCCACATGGCATCCCACCCCATGTCCCACATGGCATCCCACCCCATGTCCCACATGGCATCCCACCCCATGTCCCACTACCTTATATCCCACATGACATCCCATAGGCTTCATAAGAAGTCTCATCCTAGCTATCACAGTCCCTGATTGAGCATACTATGTATGAAAGTGTCAGTTCATATAATAACTTATATGCAAATGACTTGTTGAAATGGGGTGGGACCACATGTCCCACATGATATCCCATACCATCCCATGTGCCACATGACATTCCATCCCAAGGCATTCCACCTTATGTCCTGCATGGCATTCTACCATATATCCTACATGGCATTCCACCCTGTTCCACATGGCATTTCACCCTGTTCCACATGGAATCCTACCTTATGTCCACATGGCATCCTACCTCATGTCACACATGACATCCCAACCTATGTCATACTCTGTATTACTCGTGGCATCCCACCATGTCCCACATTGCATTCTACCCTGTTCCACATGGCATCCCACCCCATTTCCCACATGGTATCCCACCCCATGTCCCACATGGCATAAGCTCCATAAGAAGTCTTGTCCTAGCTATCAGTCCCTGATTGAGCACACTACAGTATGTATGAAAGTCTGTCAGTCCATATAATAACTTATATGCAAATGACTTGTTAAAATGGGGTGGGATGCCATGACCCACTTGACATCCCATACCATCCCATGTCCCACATGACATTCCATCCCATGGCATTCCACCCTATGTCCTGCATGGCATTCCACCATATATCCTACATGGCATTCCACCCTCTTCCACATGGCATCCCACCCCATGTCCCACATGGCATCCCACATGGCATCTCACCCTATGTCACACATGACATCCCATAGGCTCCATAAGAAGTCTCATCCTAGCTATCACAGTCCCTGATTGAGCATACTATGTATGAAAGTGTCAGTTCATATAATAACTTATATGCAAATGAGTTGTTGAATAAGAAAAAAAGGTGGAGTCAAATAATTATGCCTGATATAGCCCTTGGTGTATACCACATGGTAAATATTATATCATATGTCCCTCATGGCCCCCATCCATGTCCCACATGGCATCCCTCCTTATGTCCCACATGGCATCCCTCTTTATGTCCATATGCAATCATATCCTGTCACACTCCTTGACTAAGCATACTAAATAAAAAAAAGTCTGGTCAGGTCTTATACCGTAGCAACTTTATGCAAATGACTACAACAATAACGGTGGAGCTTAATAATCATTCCTGATACAATTGTTGGTGCCCAAATATTTTGAAGAATTTTAGGGATTTTAAATCTCAAGTGCTACAAGAGAGACTTGAGGATCTCTAGAGAATATTGGAAAATTATATCATTTTACACTTATCTTCTAAGAAAATACCAAATGTTTTGTAGACTTTTTAAGGAAACTATTCTTCAATCCTGTCTTAAGTGTGTCTGAAAAACTTAACCATTTTGTAAGAAAATTCTTACCTTAGATAAGCATATCTGAAGAAACTTTAACTTTTTTGAGGGACTCTAAAGAAACTTTAACATTTTCTAAGGAGTTCTCAAAAAACTTTAACATTTTTGAGGAAAATTCAGGACAAATCTGTGGACGGCCGGACGGACGGACGTAATCGCCATTACACACTGTAGGTTCGCATTATGCTTCGCATGCAAATCAAAAATTGGAGTGACATTAGCAATTCTCCAATCACTAGGAAGAACACTAACATTGAAGCACTCTGAAAAGATAATACTCAGGGGAACAGAGAGAACATCAGAACACTCACGTAAGACAGCAGGATGTATACCATCTGGACCGGGTGCTTTATTTGAATTCAAACCCTTCAACTTCTTAGACACAACATCAACTGAAAAATCACATTCTTAATGGATAATGGAGAGTGCACACTTAAAGGTACTCCACAACATCATTAGCATGGGGCTTCTTAGTAAAAACAGACACAAAGTAGTCATTCAAAACCTCAGCCATATCCTTACCAAAATTGACAGTAACACCATCATTACCCTGAAGGAGACCAACAACCTCCTTGGTTTTTTGCTTTGAGTGAACATAAGAATGAAATGACTTAGGATTAATCTTAACCTCTTTAGACAAACGTTTTTCAAAAAGCACTTTAGTATCTCTTATCAAACCCTTTGTGAACTTTTCATGATCATTATACCTAGGAAGTTCCGTAGGCCACCCACTGTGTTTATAACAACGCCACAACTTCTTCTTTTTTCCAAACAGCCTGCAAAAACCCCCGAGACACCCACACTGGTCGTTTGTGCGCTGTTTCGATAACTTTTTCTATTATTTTACACCTTGAATTCTGCTGAAACAGATACATGTTGTGTTTCTATATCTTTAGTTAGCCATACAATCTTCTAGTAATATTTTCCTTTATAAATGGGTAAACTTTCGGCAAAAATTGTAGGCCTACCTAATATTTGATGAACGGTAGCCACTGTAATTGTAAAGAATTTTCCGTTTTCCTTCCGATTAACGATATAATTCTTTTATGTCAAAAATTAAGTCGGCCGTAGGAATGTATTTCCATTCAAATACAAACTTAAACTTTTCAACTTTCCGACATATTCCAACTTCCAAGTTCCACTCTTCCAGTCTTCCACAAACTGAGGTTTTCAAGCCTACTTCCTTCTTCCGGTAGCATCCGTCTATTAACTGTGATCCCCAAACTTGGAAAAGAATGATTCACTTACATGTATTGTGTATTTGGTGAAATTTTCAAACGGATAATTAAACAGTGGCATGGCCAGAAG
>JAIGNY010002080.1:5000-18160 GCA_020152595.1 Chiridota heheva | reverse complement strand
AAAAATATATTATATACACACACACACACAAGACTGTCAAACTAAATTGATTTTGCACAAAAAACGTATCATTTTCCCCTAAATTGTCTCGTATTTTAAAATGGTGTGGTAAACATATACACAGGTAGTGAATAAGATTTAGCTGTAAGAACAGTGAAGGAAGTAGATCACTTTTTTACTGAAAATGGGAAAACATTTAAAAAAATAATGCAAATTAAGATTTCGACCAATCTTCCCATTCATACATCACACACTTTTCACGAGCATAGAAAAATCTTTTAAATTTGGAATTTAATGAGTCGTATTTTGGAAACTAAAAGGTATCATTAAAGAAAAATTTACCCAAATTTGAAAAATCTTTTTCATAGTGTACAAATTTCTAGACGTATAAACCTTCAAAAGGATTCAATTCGAAGGGGCAACAAAAGATATGAGTGTATGTCAAAAGAGCAAAGTTTGTTTAGAACAGAGAAAGAGGACAGAGGTACAGTTTGCTAGTTGAGGCACTAAGCAGGCATGCCTGTCCATTTTTCGTTTCATACCATGGCCCAATAGGTAGGGTGGAGGTGAAAACTCTGATTCTTATGTTG
The DNA here is from genome assembly GCA_020152595.1 of Chiridota heheva. NCBI lineage: Eukaryota > Metazoa > Echinodermata > Holothuroidea > Apodida > Chiridotidae > Chiridota > Chiridota heheva. The sequence goes on along the minus strand of JAIGNY010002080.1, from coordinate 17,570 downwards.
CATTTAAATCTATAGAGCAGGGATTTTTTCAATGCCTGTAGCACTATAGGTTGCATAAACAAACATACCAACAAACAAGCAAATAGAGTGTAAAAGTTTGAGTGGGATATAGATTTCCGGGGAAAAGAAAATGATAAAAGAAATATGAAAAAACAAGAAAGTTGATTCACAACAGTTTACTGAATAATAAGATTAGTTTACTTACAGAATTATGACTATGTTTTCACAGGAATATATTTATAGAATGTTTTTTAGATGTGATGTGATCAGTTTCTTACTTTGACATTTTCATACAAGTACACTGCACTTTGTTGTGTTTATAATTGTTTTAAATGTTTAGATTAACTTCGCACCAAATGAAGACCAAACTATAATGGTGAAATAAACAAGATGGGAACTTGACGCTCGATTGAACATATAAAACAGGGCGGATTCACAAGGAAAGCATGAAGAATCTGCGCAGCGCTGGACGTTACGCTATACTGCTATAACAGCAAAACTAATAGTGGCTTACGAATTTATTTGACCGTATTAAAAATTTCGAGGAACTTAGCATTGAAAAAATTGTAGTGCAAAGCATTTAGTTATGACGAATTTTTTTAACAAATTTAACGTGTTAACAAAAATACAAGATAAATATGTCACACACCTTTCAATTTTTTTTAGATAATGGAAATTTTCCGAAAAGTGCAAACAAATTTGAAAAATTCCTAAAATTGACAAACACTTTACCGAAATTTTAAGAAAATTGACCAAAAACGAAGCAATATTTTCAAAAATTGAAGAATATTTCGCAAAAATTAAGAAAAAAAATAAAAGAAAATTGGGTAGCATTATTCAAAAATTTTCAAAAAAATCCTCAGTCGAAGAAAATTGCCTGAACAAAGGAAATTTTCTTAACATTCACCGAAATTTTAAGGCAAATGAAGTCTTCCATAAAATTGACAAAAATTCTCTCAAAATAAAAGAAATTTGCCCAAAAATGAACAAAGATTCCATAAAAAATGTTAAACAATTTACTGAAATTTTAAGGACTTCCTGAAAATGATGAAATTTCCCAACAATCGAATGATATGCACAAAAATGCACAAAAATTCCCAATAATTGAAGAAAATTACACCAAAATGAACAAAATTTTCTTTAAATTGACAAATAATTTACACAATTTTGAAGCAAAGGGCCCGAAAATGAAGAAATTTCCCGAAAATTAGTGTACAGGGTTTAGTATGAATGTGATGTCGCCTTTAATTTTCACCGTTAACTTCGTCAGCCCCTGACTTCAAGAATTGCGGTCCCTGGTACTGATTACATGTTATTCTTATCCTCATAGGTCAGGGTATTGAATTATTTATGTACTTCAAAACAATTATACAAAATCGTTCGAATTCATTTCGAAATGTTTAACGCATTTTATTATTATTATGATAACATTAATTTGTTATGTGTCTTGCATAAATCGTATGAGTGTCTGCTTCACTTTGATTTTCAAGATCAGACGTGACAATGACGCTATTGAGTGTAGCTGCTCTATGTCATTGGCATGAATATGGGGTTGCTTTTCTTAAATTTCAGTGTAAGTATCTATTCCTGCAGATCTGGAGTTGTTCCTATTCCATGATATAAGACAACCTGAAGTGATAAAATGTACGACAACACCGAAGGCAATCACCAATATTATGACCACCCCAAAGCACGTACAGAAAGCAAAATCAGATGACTCAGCGGTTACTAAAATTTCATCCTTTTCAGTCCATTCTGTATTTATAGTATTTGCGGATGCATTGTGGGTTAAATGTGTAACTATACATGAAACGTTAAAGGAATATTACCATGGATTTTCATTTTTTCATATATGATAGAGAACAATTTTAGAAACAAAGTGGTGAAAAACTATCTTGATATCTTATTCCGTTTAGAAGTTACAAAAAAAGGTTTTAATTATTTTTGAATTTGGACAAGAGTGACTGATTGGCAACATCTGTGATGTCATAAAGACAATTTCAACAAAACATCTTTTGTATTTCTTTAAATATTATTTGGATTTTTTTATCATTGTAATTGTGGTGTACACCAAGAAAAAAACAAAATATTTTCTTGTAAATTATATATTCCACCCGATCTCTATAATGAACAACAAATGCTGTTCGATAATGTAAAACAAGTGTGATTAAATTTATAAAAAATACATGAGAACTGTGCTGCAATTGCCTTGATGACATCACCAAGCTGAAAGACATATACTGTACGAGGTTTTTTTAAGAGCATTTTTCTACTCTTTAAAGGGCCAGTTCAGTGGTCAAGTAAGTCTATCTTATATAAAAGAGGACTTCAAAAGAAACAAAATAGTGAAGAAAGCATTCAGAAATCTTATTCCGCTAAGGCAGTAAGGAGATATTTAAGTTTAGAGTTTGGAATCATTTGTATAGTAGATACGACTGCAAACAGACTAGTTGTGATGGCATTGCCTCAGATTCTTCAAAGTCTTAATGTATCATATCATATTTTGTCTCCAATTTTGTGGCTAATAAACCATGGGATATGTCAAAAAAGTAGTAAAACTTAATCTAGAAAGGGTATTTATAATATACCATCTGAAGAAAGTTTAAAGAAAATTAATGTAAATAGTAAAAATATTAAATAAATTTTCTTTAAAATACATACAGATTTTGAGGAATCTGAGATTGTGACGTCACAACTAGTCTGATTTCAGTCGTTTCTACAGAATTGATACCAAACTTTAAACTTGAATATCTCCTTAACGGAATAAAATTTGTGAATGCTTTCTTCATCATTTTGTTTCTTTTGAAGTCCTCTTTCATATAAGATGAACATGCTTAACCATTGAACTAATCCTTTAAATTGTTATAACTTCTAAACGGAATAAGATATTAACAGCTTTTTTCACCACTTTGTTTCTATTAATATTCTTTATCATATATGGGGAAAAATGAAAATCCATGGGAATATTCCTTTAAAAGTATATTAGTTATTGCGTGATTGGACTTTAAACAAACGTATCATAGAATCTTCATTAGTCTTTTAGTAAGATTTTCCGGTGAAAGGTTTTCTGCAGCTTTTGGGTTGTAATTCCATTCCATAAGGGATCGAGTGATATTACTTTTGCATAAAACGCTTACAATTTTACTAGAAACATTTTCGTATGTTGAGGTATTGTGATTGCCTCGAGGCTGTCATAAATTTGGAGAGGTTCGCCGCTACATCTCTCTGAATACGCATTCCCAGATGATCTGTCTCTGTTCGCTCTTTAGGTAAACGTTGATCCATTAAAATCAGGCTAGACGTGTGCATGAAGCCCAGTATCATCCTGAGTATAACAATTGTTGGATACCAGTCCTTCTTTATCAACCTTCAAATATACCTGTGCCTCAAGTTCATAAAGTTCCTCTATTGTACAGTTAAAGCTATCCCGCTATTTAAGAAATGAAAACATCTATTACATCAATTTGTACTGAAAATGTTTCAAACCGAAACACAAAACATCTGAATGTTCCACTGTCCGAGTAGATAATATTTTCAATTCTTAGATAATGCATGCGACCTGGGAACGACCATTAACACTAATTGAAATAGTTCTATCATGTTTATCGGCTTTCTTTCGTAAGAATCCCACCATTTCCAGCGAATGCAACATTCTTCTGTGTAAATGCATCTGCAATACAGGGAAAAATAACTGAAGAATATTTCGCAACCCCTTGAATACTATTACCTACCCCAACTTCAATTTGGTATTCGTTTAGATTAACTTCGCACCAAATGAAGACCAAACTATAATGGTGAAATAAACAAGATGGGAACTTGACGCTCGATTAAACATATAAAACAGGGCGGATTCACAAGGAAAGCATGAAGAATCTGCGCAGCACTGGACGTTACGCTATACTGCTATAACAGCAAAGCTCATCGTGGCTTACGAATTTATCTGACCGTAATACAAATTTCGAGGAACTTCGCAATGAAAAAATTGTAGTGCAAAGCATTTGGTTAATGACGAAAATTATTAACGAATTTAACGTGTAAACAAAAAAACAAGATGAATATGTCACACACCTTTCAAAATTTTACGTCATTGTTTAACGCTTTAAATGATGGTATATATTATTTGAAGTGGGCTCTACAGCTGCAAAACTATATTTCAAAAACACACCCTGAATGATTGATGATAAATGTAAGTTGAGTTTCAGTTTCATTGTATAGCATCGTACGAAAACGAGGTGAAGTGAAGTGCAGCGTTTTATAGTTTTCAGTTAAAACTTAATATAAAAAAAAAAGACACAGGGTGGCTGACACCTAATGGGAAACAGAAGAGAACAGACTGAAATTTTCGGAAGACGACGGCCGACATTATAAGGAAAAGACACATCGCATTCCAAAGAGAACAGACACAAATAAACATGCAAACATTCCACACAAATACCAGGCATGAAATTTGATTTTTCCTTTGTTCTTACTTTTTATGAAAGCGAACGAGATAAGGAACGGAAATACACACTGTAGATGAGGTTCTTTGCCTCAAACTGCCCAAGGCTAGTGCCACTTCCGGTGTGAAACCGTTCACGTTCTATCAGTCCGGTTCGTACCTCCGATCGGGAGAGTAGTATAGTTCTCCTAATCGGGGGGTCATTTACAGAAGTATCCCACAATGCAACTATCCAAATCCAACGTTTGTATAGAAATTGCCTAAGGATCAGACACATGCGAAGGATTCAAGTTTTTCATCACAATTTAAAATAATTTCATATGAATTATCTTTTCACCGTGCGCTTTTAAAATTCACCGTGCAGTTTTTGAGAAATTTGAAGAAAAGTGGTGACTTCTTAATTATTATGTGTTACTATTAGGCAGTCGCTGTTTACCAAGATTTTGTAAAGAAATAAAAAAAAACATATCTAAGTTTCGTTCGGAAATCATTTTTGACAAAACTTCAAAATGTGTCAAATTTTCAGAATTGTATAGCATTGTCAAGGTCCTTTGTACACTTTGTAATTTTAAACGTTAACATGGACACATTCCCCACTGTTAGGATACGGGCTGCGACTCCAGTCGATACAGCCTTTAGATAGCCTCACCGGGAGAGTTTACTGGACTTTTGTCAACAAAAGAGGAATTTTGAGGAGAACCATAGGAAATCCAATTTTTGCTCCTAACAATTTGAAATTTAAAATAATGGAAATTCATTAATGCAAATTTGCACACACCCTTTGCAATTCTGCGTTTGCACCTTATAACAAATTATATTTTCATTGCACGAGTATATTTATTAGAAATTGAAATGGATGAAAAACATCCTCTCAACACAGTTTAATTAAGGAGGGAGACTCGTCTCAGTAAAATACGGTAAAATTGGGAATGCGGTATTTTGACGTCACTTCCGGTTGTGGACATAAGTTCCGATCCATGTACTGTCTGTTTGTACAGTCAGACACCAACGTTAGCACGCAGGTTGTGTGTGCCGAGTTTCATGAACAGTGTATTACGTTACTGTGACGAGAAACTTGGTGTTTTTCAACGCGTTTGTCAGAAGAAAAAAAAAAAAAGCGAAAGTGAAATATTAGTATTATAATACTACAATAATAGTCACCAGATAAAAATTACTCAGAAAAAAAAAGATAAAAGCAAAAGTCGAAAAAAGGATTCTACCGGGGCTTGAACTCACGACTCTTGGTTGAAAAAAGTTCACAACCTATCACCTTAACCAACTGAGCTCTTCACAGCGTTTTTAATAAGTATATACTTTGCAATACGAGACAACGAATCGCGCAGGAAAATATCAACCAATCAAAAAATTTAAAAGAATATTAAATATTCGAGTATTCTGGATGACATCACAAGAACGTACGTAAATCTGAACAACCAGTTTGTTTTTATCATTACAACCAGCGTGAAATCAGTCACCATTAGAGGCCTGAATCTTTACGTTCGCTTTGGTAATTTTGCAGGAAATTGTTACAAATGTGGAGGTAATATCGTAGAAGAGATTATTTTGAAGTTTGAAATATATGTATCTTGCGTACGTAGAATAAAGCGTGGTGTTCACTTGTGCACAAATCGTAACACGTTTTCACCGACAAAGAGTCCCGGATGTTCAAAATGCCCGGATGACCGAATACTCGAATTGGGCCTATATGACGATTAGCATCTTTGAATGTTCTTGTTTTTGCAACGTATGACACTTTTACTATAATCTCTTCAAAATACCCATTTTGTATTTGTAATAAGCCTTTTAAACGTATGATTTGAACTTTCGTAGCGCCACAATTGCGAACTATATGTCCTTTCCTTTTTAGTATGGATTGTATCAGTAACGCGATTAACTTTGTAGGTTGAAATAAATACCTCGGATTAATGAACAATAAAATTTGTCAAAGATATTGTAATTGTATTTCCTTTTTAGATAATTTGCACTAAAAGGGAAGGATACGAAAATGAAATCCTGAGATCAAGGATTTTCATTTTTCATTGTTGATTATTAAATATTTTATTTCTATTCATAGAATTGATTTCAATACAAATGTGAAAATAGCTGTCTCACCATAAAAACCCTTTTATACAGTACAGACCTGCGTCGTCAACATGATGTGGCCAATTGTTAAGTGAGTAAAAATCGAAAGTAAAACGACTAGTATGGTCTATTGCTTAATTCAATACGTGCTTTTATTTTTATTCAATACGTGCTTTTATTCTTTATATGAAGGTCACTGTAAGCTGGCAAGTAAAACACAATGGATGGATTTTCGGCTATCTATAGAATTTTACACTGCAATGTGCTTGTTATGTTGTGCAATGTTATATAATTATCAAGTTACTTTTAATGAGATTTCTGTGGATTTAGATTCTAAAAATTAATCAAGAAATATCCAAGAAGAGTCCAAGATTATCATCTCTGCAATAAGAATCGGAGGAAGAAAAAGAATAAAGAAGTAAAATTAAGGACAACCCCCATTTGACAGTTCAAACGGATTTTGCATAAAACAACTTTCGTCAAACAGTCAAATGATATCAGTCCAGAAATTCTCAAAATTATGTGGTTAAAAACCGTTAAATAGTATAAGAATAATAAAATACAGTAAAGCGAATTGCATTAATAAAGAAATTATATAAAGAATTTTCAATTAATAAAAGAAGTTTGGTTTTAAAGACACTTAAAAGAGTAGGTAAAGGCAACTTAACTTACGGTTCCTACGGAATAGCATGGTTGTGAACATATACAAGTTGTTCTTTTCGTTCTATACCTATCCCATATTACCTATCTATTTTACTAGTTATGGTTCTGATTACGTGTTAATCATACCCTTACAGGTAAAGTACTAAATTATTTAATGTACTTCGAAACAATTATACACATTTTATCATTATGATAACATTAATGTGCGATGTGTCTTGCATACAACGTTTGAGAGTACATTTCACTTTGGTTTTCACTGTCAGACGTTACTGCAAAATGTGACATCTGTGACGATGGAGCTATCGTGAGTGGTTGGTTGATGTTGTTTACAGAGCACTGGAGTTGATCTTCTTTAACCTCCGTGTAAATGTCTATTTCTACAGAATCGTCGTCACCACCACTAGGTGATTGTGTTGGCCTATTCTTGTTCCTCGAGATACGAAAACACGAAATTATAGAACATAACAGAGCACCAAAGGCAATCCCTAATACTGTTACCACCCCAAGCACGCAGAGATAAAGAAAAGGTGTTCCTTGGGGTACGGGTGGCTCATCGACTACTACAATGTTATCACTTTCAGTCCATACTGTCACTGTCGCAACTGAGAATGCTTTGTGAGTTTCATGTGTTACAATACATGTAATGTTTAGGGTACAGTTATTACATGCTTTGAGTTCAATCAATCGTATCATAGAATCTTTATTAGTAAGATTTTCCTGCGAAAAGTTTTCAACAGCTTTTGGGTTGTAATCCCATTCTTTAAGAGATCGAGGAATATTACTTGTGCATAATACGCTTACATTTCCCCCAGCAAACACGTCCTTATGTTGAGGTATTGTGGTTGCCTCGAGCTTGTTATAAACATGGAGAGGTTCACTGCTACAACTATGTGAATACACGCTCGAGGCTAGTCTGCCTCTTTGTTCTGTTCTGCATGTAAAGGTTGATCCATCAAAATCAGGTGTGACGATTGCATGAAGACCAGTATTATTCCTAGTGTAAGAAATACTGGGTTCCAGTTCCTTTCTATCAATTTCCAAAAACACATGTGCCTTAAGCTCATGCGGTTCCTCTGTTGTACAATTAAATTTAAAGGACTCGTTATTTAATAAATGCACTGAATTCACCGCACAAAGAGGAAAATCTATGACATCAATTTCTGCTGAAAATGATATATACCGATCCACAGCACATTTGAATGTGCCACTGTCCCAATAGTTAATATTTTCAATTCTAAGATAATGCATGCAATCTGGGGACGACGATAAACAATCATTAAAATAAGTGTATCGGCTATCGTTTGTACTAATCACCCCATTTCTAACGAGTGCAACATTATTCCTAGAAAATGCATCTGTAATGCAGCGAAAAGTCACCGAAGAATATTTTGCAACACCTGTAATAATATTCTCTATCCTAAGTTCAATTTCGTATAATTCCTTTGTACTATCACCACACCAAACCAAGACCAAACACACAAGATGGAAACTTGAAGGTCGAGTATACATATCGCAAAGGCTAACGTTACAAGGAAAGTAAGAACAACATGCGCAGAGCAGGATGATAATCTGTTCCGCCTGTAACAACAACACTAATCGTTGCTTACGAATTTCTTTCCCAGAGCCGTTATAACAATTTCGAGAAATTTCAAATTGACAGAATGTTGGTGTAAAGCAGTGACAGGAATGACAAAATTTGATGTGGAAACGAAAATGCAAGATTGTCGTTTTTTCTACGCTTTAAATTATTGTCTGAATTTAGCACTAGTTTTAAATCAGTCTTTTAAATAAATAGTGTTTAAGTTTCATTCTATTTAACCAAATGAAAGGTGCAGGAAAATGCAGAATTACGATAATTTTCAGTGACAACATTATAAACATTCATATGACATGATCAGGATAATAACAATGACAACGATGATAGTGATGATAATGATGATGATTATGATGATGATGATGATGATGATGATGATGATGATGATGATGATGATGATGATGATGATGATGATGATGATGATGATGATGATGATGATGATGATGATGATGATGATGATGATGATGATGATGATGATGATGATGATGATGATGATGATGATGATGATGATGATGATGATGATGATGATGATGATGATGATGTGATGATGATGATGATGATGATGTTGATGATAATGATGACGACGATGATGATGATGATGACGACGACGACGATGATGATATGGGATGATGATATAAAGACCTATTGTAGCTTGATCCAGAAAGAGGTAGGGATGCCACTGGACAAACGAAGGAGCAGCACTTCAATGACGTCATCGCAATATTTCTTTGGTTTGCAGCAAATTGTCGGGCATTTGAACTGTCATGACTGTAGAATTCATCGTTTGTACATCTCATCGGTAAAAAATTACAAATACTGCGGCTTATAAACTAAAAAGGGAGCCTCCGGCAAATGTGAGTTGGGTAAAAAAATGTAATTAAAAAATGTAATTAAAAAATGTAATTAAAAAAAGAATTTTTATATACGGTTCGAAAGTCGTTGTAGGAGGTGACCTCGGGCCTTGTTATATATATGTAATAAGTATATAGGTTGCCATAACGCTAGGAACACCTGTGATTGCAACCAGGTGAATGGTAACTGGAAAGCGTATTTTGATGTATCGTTTAGTCTTAAGGTATATGGACAGGTAGCAAGCACTTTGCATAAATTGATACTTGCCTTTATAAACACTCACCACAATCACTTTCTTACAAAATCGATCCCAAAATGTGAAACATCTGGCCTATTTTCAGGTCTCATTAACATTAGCGTTATGTGAAAGTTACAAATAATGTACCATACAGTAATACTTACAGCCTATGCTTACAACCTAACGTAAGAAGTGGAATTCGCCAATCACAAAGAAATAATGGATCGGAACGCTCCCACCACCCCGCCGCTCCATATTCTGATGTCTGATTCAATGAAACTGATATTTTGAAGTAGCCTACTGTAGGTCAATGTGACACAGTGGCACTTTGGAAGTTATGCATTGTAGGCCTCGCAGTGTCCTTCTTTTTTACGTCATACGCCTTTTTTGATAGTGCAGCCGTTTCTTGGAGTTTAGATTTTCACTTTTTCGCAAATATATCAGAAACGAGTGGACATTTTTGATAGATATACGTTAATGAAATGGATATTTATGGCAAAATCGCTACCTGTCCATATACCTTTAAGCAGATAAGGTGGCCCATTTTGATGTGAATGTAATACTCACAAATCTGATTTGAGTCATATATAGAATGTATTTATTAACCAATTAGGTTCATCATGGTGTGATTACAATTTGTGTAGTAAAACTGACATTTTAAACCAGATCATAACTCGTAGATTGATGGTAGCTTATTTTCAATAAGCAAATTTTTGATGTAGATTTTTCGCCTCGAACATTTTATTCATTGTAATGGTGAGCATAGGCGTAAATCCAGGGGTGATGGTGTATAAATCTCCCACTTTTTGACAAGCTGTGATCCATACTATCACCCCCTTCCCCTACGTTTTGGGCCGAATATATTTCAAAATTAAGTGATAAATTACATTTTGTAAGGTATATTTAAAAGCATAGAAAGCAGGCTCGGAACAAGACCCCCACCAGTGGCGTTGCTAGGGGGACCAGGGGAGCATGTACCCCAACAAATGGTGTGCCCATCCCCCCCTCCCCTTCCCTGCCTTCTCGTGAAAATGAAAACCCGGAATTAAAAGAATCACATATTACCTTTATATCAAATATTTTCCGCTCTTTTTCCCTTCCATCCTCGAAATCATGTTATAATTTTGCATCAATAAAATAAAACCTTTTTTGGCTTTCGCGTCTTCTCAGGTCAATTCAGTGTTCGAACTTCCAAATTTTTCAGCGTGGGAAAATATATACTCTCTGCAGCTCTGAAGTTGTTTTAGATTAGAATTATATTTTTTGTTTCCTCGCTATGATAATTTGGGTTGAGTTTAACGTTAGAATTTCATTTAATTTCTCATCCATTAAAGTTTTCTTCAGTACCCCACCGCCGCTCCAACCACCCGGCCGCTCCCACCACCAGGCCGCTCCCACCACCCGGCCGCTCCCACCACCCGGCCGCTCCCACCACCCGGCCGCTCCCACCACCCGGCCGCTCCCACCACCCGGCCGCTCCCACCACCCGGCCGCTCCCACCACCCGGCCGCTCCCACCACCCGGCCGCTCCTACCACCCAGCCGCTCCAACCACCCGGCCGCTCCCACCACCCGGCCGCTCCCACTACCCGGCCGCTCTTACCCCCGGCCGCTCCCACCTCCCGACCACCCGGCCGCTCCCACCACCCGCCGCTCCCACCACCCGGCCGTTCCCACCACCCAGCCGCTCCCACCACCCGGCCGCGCTCCCACCACCCGGCCGCTCCCACCACCCGGCCGCTCCCACCACCCGGCCGCTCCCACCACCCAGCCCCACCACCCGCCCAACCACCCGGCCGCTCCCACCACCCGGCCGCTCCCACCACCCGGCCTCCCACCACCCGGGCCGCCGGCCGTTCCCACCACCCAGCCCACCCGGCCGCTCCCCACCACCCGACCGCTCCCACCACCCGGCCGCTCCCACCACCCGGCCGCTCCCACCACCCGGCCGCCGCCCACCACCCGGCCGCTCCCACCACCCGGCCTCCCACCACCCGGCCGCTCCCACTCCCACCACCCGGCCGCTCCCACCACCCGGCGGCCGCTCCCACTGGCCGCTCCTACCACCCCCACCTCCCGCCGCTCCCACCACCCGGCCGCTCCCACCACCCGGCCGCTCCCACCACCCGGCCGCTCCCACCACCCAGCCGCTCCCACCACCCGGCCGCTCCCACCACCCGGCCGCTCCCACCACCCCGCCACCCCCCACCACTCCACCCGGCCACCACCCGGCCATCTCCCACCACCCGGCCGTAGCCTGGACCCACCACCCGGCCGCTCCCACCACCCAGGCCGCTCCCACCACCCCGCCACTCCCACCTCCCCGCCACTCCCACCTCCCCGCCAATCCCACCCCAGCCAATCCCACCTCCCCCCATCTCAACAAGTGAGATGGATATTGTTTTTTTGTTACGCCGGTCCGTAGCCTGGACTTGAGAGGATGGTTTTGTTCTTTCATATGTAGCCTGCACAAACTTCATTCCTGCACCTCGGAAAAGGGGAAAATGTTATTATTATTATTATTATTATTATTATTATTATTATTATTATTATTATTATTATTATTATTATTATTATTATTATTATTATTATTATTATTATTATTATTATTATTATTATTATTATTATTATTATCATTACATCATTATTATTATTTACTTACAGAACTATTTGGCTAATCTTCTTTCTTCTTCTTCTTCTTCTT
>JAIGNY010002082.1:1300000-1401790 GCA_020152595.1 Chiridota heheva | reverse complement strand
TTATCATTCCTACACATATAACAGTTTATCGTAGGAAAACTGCTTTCAGCGTACACGTGTTCCCAAGACAATAGCAAAAAGTTGTTGTCTCAATCGAATTGGCTAAATCGGTATACAAGGAGTAATTTGTTTTCCTTCCTATGGTGAACAATTCAATCGTCTTCATTATACTTCATTGCATGTAATTTTGATTGAAAAAACCAAACAGTTTATTTGTTTTTTTACCCGTTTTAAGTGCTTGCATATTACAAGTTGAGTGACTTTGTTGATTTTTGTTGAGTCATAGCTCCGGTGATATTTTATCAATTACAATTTGTAAAAGTTGCTGAATATGTATTACAATTAAAATCATTCTGATTGAACAATGTTTGTGATATATAAATTTGCCCACGAACTTCAATCGGTCTTCTAAGCCCAAGCCCATCAAGACCTTTTAATTCTTCATATACATGACGTAATCTACATTTCAACCATTCAGCAGAGTTGTAAACGTGTTGTGTGTACGTGATTCCCTGTTGTGTGGAATGATGCGCGACCTACTTGAAATTTCATTTAATGCTAAAAAATGATGTTGTTATACGTGAATAAATTGCCACCACTTCTGCTTTAATTTTTGTTATTTGATATGTCAATAAATTATATTTATGGCTTTGACAAAATGTATTTTCTACGGCATTTTTATGGAGGGAGCTAAGCTTCAAATAGCCCCCACCCATTAAGCATTGTCACGTACATGCTTCCGAATGTTTGCCACATTGTTATGGCTGCATACAAAGTTCGCCCCTCCCACGCAGTAGATCTCTGTTGATCTTTTACGTTTCTTGTTCAGTGTTTAGAGATCCTAACAAATACAACGGGTTTTGCAATCTCGCCAAAGATGCAATAAACCTTCCCGATATGCTTTGTGTCTTAATACATAAATAAATGGATTTATACTTGCATTTAAAGATGCTAACAATATACCCATACGGTAAAATGCTCCGTTAACTTCATAGTAATATCCATACAAGTTTATGCGCAAAAATATCCATTGTATCGGTGACCAGCACGCGATATAGACAACATAAACAATAATTAAAGTTTTGGTTACGGAACGTGTATAGCGACTACTCCTCGGTACTCCCTTAGCAAAACGCACTAATTTTGAAGGCACTGTAGGTTGAAAAACATCTTCATTTGGAATGTTATGATCTAACTTATGCTTAGAAGGAATTACCTCCGTCTCAAGTTCGATGTTTGATATTCCTTTCACGTCCTCCCCAACATAGTTTATCGAAAACGAAGTCGAGTTTTCGTGCCTTAGATGGATATGCGAAGAAGATCTTTTAGTTCGGTGTGGTAAGTTCTCCGGCGAGGCTGTTGCCGATCTTGGCACCATCTTGAAAACCGAATTAGAAGAGACATGTGGTTGCATGAGAGGTTGTTCATTCAAATCCTCAAGAATAAATTCTTTATCAGTTTTTGTAACCCAACCTGTAGCTGTAAGTTTCTTGCCATCACCGACCTCATTACTGGGAAGTTTTTGTAAATTATCATCAACATTCCCGTACCCACTGCTCGAGGCGATTTCGGCTCCACAATCTCCTACTTTTATTCCTGTATTGTCTATTTTTGAGACCGTATCATTATCCCTTCTCCCAGATATTGTAAATAGGCAAGCAGATTCGTATACTGATTGTGTGGCCGGTATAACTTCGTTTTTAATACTTCTTGATGATGATATTAACGGTTTATCGACTCCTAATGTTCGGTTGGCTTTTCTCAACCGCAGCAAAATTGAAAAAAATAAAAACGACATTAATAGTACTGGCAATAAATACTCCCAAGCAAATAGAACTATTGATATCGTTGTAGAAGGATAAGCTCCACGGCATAATCCGTTCTTGTAATTGCAAATTTCAAGAAGAAAAACCCATTGAAATACTGACCCAAGTAGCCAAACCAAGGATATGATTGTTATCATTGTTCTCGGAGTAAACAAACGCTTATAGGCGATTGGATAGTTTACAGCAAAGTATCTTTCAAACGCTATTGCAAGTAGGTTAAATGTTGAAATAGCGAATGTGGAAAACAGTAAGCAATCACTTCCCCATATGAAATATCGAAGTGAAACCGGCTCTTCTGGTGGCCAGTCTTGGAATACGACATCATAGATAGTATCTATAACAACAATAACAGAAGATATCGAATCGATTATTGATTGATTTGTTATCAATAGATTGGTGGTAGATCTTTGTGCTCTCCTGTAGAACACAATATAGCAAACTAAGAAATTTCCAACTACCCCAAAGAGTCCGAATACTAGTTCAAAAATTTCTTCTACAAAGGTAACTGCCGATATATCTAAATAAGAATGCGGAAAATTAAATTCAGTATTGGAAAATGCTACTGAGTTTGTAGGATGAGCCCGAGGTATTTTCCTTGTTATTTCTTCCATTTTTAAGTTAAGCTTCCATTTCTAACGTCAAGTCAAAGTCATTTGCCATCTTTAACCTCCTTTAAAATAGCACATAAGAGTTGTTTTCAGACAGTTCCGCCAGTAGCAGTGGGCATGGTCAAAATAGATTAACCCTCCATGAAAAGTATAACAAATTCAGAAACGTCTTTAAAGGAAATACGGATGAGAGTTTTAAGAGCGTGCTCGATTGCTTTTGGGTACAAGAATGCGTTACCCTAAAGGTTTTTACGAAATATGTACAAATGTGTAATAGTAGTTAATCGCTTTATATTGTTAATTTCCAGAAACGTAAAAAAAAAAAAAAATCGTCAACAACATCTGCACGTCGTTCTACTGTTTTCTGGCGTAAAGTACACTACTTGTACTGTAGTAAAACAAAATTTATAATATTAATACGCTATTATTTATCTTCGTTCAATAGTTGGTAATTTTTTCTCAAAAGTATGTCAAGCAATATAAGAATGCCATTGATCATAAAATCGTATGAACCTCCAGTGCATTATTACATTTTTGTTTGTATATTCCAACCTTATGGTTGCTAGCATAGTTTCAGTGCTGTTTCCTGAATAGGTACAATAGAGATTTCATTATACCATCCGTATTGTGAGCGATATTCGAAATCCAATTAAGAAAATGCACACATTTGAAATTTGAAATAAATACAGCGTGTATACTGACTGTTCTTTTGTTGCATCATGAATACCATCAATCACTTTTGATTTTTTCAATGCAGAAATAATTTGCTGATATCCTAATGCAGTACTCCACCGATAAAAGAAGTTGCTACGAGTCTCAAAGAAAATAAAGTACAAGATGATTAAATAGTTCCTCCCATAGCCAGGATTCCTCGGCTAAATATTGTAGAAACTGAAGCAATTGTTACCACTCTTTAATTTACTCCACAACCTCACGGCACTTTGAGTGTCAACCAAATTAACAAGGTGTGAAATACACAACGCAATCTGTTTCCGTTGGTTCACTTTAGAAGTATTGGGAAGCAAATTCATTTCGTTTCTCTATTAATGTATTGTACGTTCAATTTGCCTTTCTCATTCTGATAAGCAAAACAGTCGTGATTTTATGTCTGAAGTAGTGACTACGCATCTCCAAATCAAGCTTGGCAAAAGTTTATCAAAACATGTATTCTATAAATGTAGATATCCAAAAGTTGTGATGTACAATGAGCAGCCGATGAATTGTCACTTGGATTTTGTAATCATGTACACGTACTACGTGAAAGAGATTCTGACAAAACAATTTTGGACAACTAGGCGGAGAAGATATTCTCATTTGCAAATAATTTAAATTAAGGACAGAAGTATGAAGAAGTGTATTAACGTTTTTATGTCAACACGTTATGCATCTGTGCATATGTCAATACGTTATGCAGCTGTTCATATACATTTAATTGACGATAATAACATCTTGACAAGATTTACTAGGCGATTTTGTAATTGAAATTTAAGCCACGTTTTTGGGACATACAAAATCATAGGAAGCATGTAAATTATTTCAAACAAAACACTCTTGCTTGAATGTGCATGCTGCATGAATAAACAGAACTGCAATTATGTCAAATACTACAGAGTATAAAGTAATTACAAAGACAAGAACAAAAGACATTAAGATTCCAACAAAAATACACTTGTGTGAATCCATTCTCTGATGAATCGTAAGTAGTATATAAAACAAGTACATGCTTTAAGGTATGGTCAAAAGTTAAAATTTTAAAAGGCTTTGGATAAACATTTACCTGTTAAAGGAAAGGATCGTCCCATAAATACATTTAGAAGCGAACGCCGTTGTGTTGGTAACGTCACTTCCGGTTTTCAATTTCCCGATTGATTACGAGAAATCTGCGATGTTATCGATGACACATCCGCAGGACCGAAGATAAGGACCTACATTTGTTATCGATAACATCACAGATTTAACGCAATCAATAAGTAAAATTGAAAACGGAAGTGACGTTACTAGCACGGTGGCGTTCACGTCTGAATTTATTTATGGGAAGATACCTTTCCTTGAAATATCTGAAACATGTGTTCATTCATTTGTACGGCACGTGCGAGAAGGAAATAAATTCCTTGAACAGGCGAACGTGGAGGTGTGGAAGATTTTATCATTATATTAAAAACTTATTTGTATACAATGAAAAGTGCTTTGCACATGATTAAATTTCATTTAAACACTTGTGATTTCGCGGGTATAACATACATTTTTCAATTGAATCACCAATACAATTTGCAAAATATTGGAAAAATCATATTTAACACTAAAGTGAGAGTAACTGAATTGCCCCATTGACTTGTTAAATTTTCATAAAACATTTTGACTGTACAATAGTAAGTCAATTTAAATTGTTAGCGGGAAAGTAATTTCACGGGTTTCCATATTATTACAAAATACCTTTTAGGGTTGAAAATAACACAGAGCTTGAAGACTTTAAGTGACGTTTCAAGTGCTTCGCATAAAACACCGGAATTTACCGTCGCTGTTTGAAGAATGCATTTTGTACCCCTACATGAACCCCTTCTTTTTAATGTTTACTCTAAAAAGTTACCCTCTAAATTGTCCAAATATCTGTTTGCCTTTGCAAGAGTATCACTAGATGCTAAATATTTTGGAAAATGTCAGAGACTGAAGAGACATGAATACTTTAATACGAATAAGTTATCAACAAATCATTCAGAGGTTGGTGTCTATGTCTCTTCAATGAATTGTGTTCTCTACCTCCAGAAGCGAGAAAAAAACAAGATGGTGTTATTCTTCTGAATATCATCAATGGTCTATGGCCTCTGAACTTGTATGTTCTCGTAACATCGGGAAAAAGTCCTAGATTTTGGGAAGTGCAGTCAGAAAATAGAAATGTTTTACTTCTCAAGGTATGCTTGACAAAAGTTTGTGAAATTTGCTAAGATTATAGATCACGTGATGTATGATCATGGGCGGACAGACCAAAATCTTTCATTAAAAGATTGTTTTCACTAAATTTCAATCAATGAAAGTTATGAAAAGATATCTATTCCATGCCAGAATTTGATTGAGATAAGACTCAAAAAATCGAAAGGTTGAAAGTGATAGATGCAGACGAGATGATTTGAGAATCGTGCGACTATTTGGTATCTCAGGAGTATCATTCACAATATTATTTTTTCCTTTTGGCAAACATTTTTTTTGCGAGCCGTGTCAATGGTAATATTCCTATTTCATAGGGAAGCCTATTTATATATATGACTGGTTGAATTGTTTTTAAGAGCTTCACTTTAATGATAGAATGCAAAGACTGATAAAGGCTGGCAAGATATGTTTTCAGGGTTATTTCGCCCATTGCCATCTGCTTTGTGTATACTATCATGGCTACAAATGAAATTTGTCAAACTTACACATTTTTATAATGTATGACTGGGCGGACAGCCTAAAATATTTTTTGAAAAATTGTCCTCACTAACTTTCAGACAATGAAAATTATGAAAAGATCGTTTTCTTGCATATCAGAATTTGATAGAGGATTTGGTAAAGACTCAAAAATTGAAAAGATATCAAATGTAATTGATTTATCCGCTTTCAGGTGTCAGGACTGTCAATCCCCAAATGTTTTGTTTATGTATCCTTTTTGAGGTACTATTAAAACAGTAAAACAGCTGGAGTTTTAAAAGGATTGTATAATCTTCTTTTAAAAGTCAATATTATTATTATATTATTGTTATGCTTCTTTGATGATGATAGTCTTATTAAAACATTCTGGAACAGAGTAAAGACTTTCTACAGCCATTTCAAATTATCATTGATTTGATTTTTATTATTAAGTTATACAAATATTTTCGTAAGACATAGACTTCTGAGGTATTTGCTCGTTTCCTTAAACGGACTGGTAAAGGCATTAAGTGGAACTTGATCCGTTGATATCCGGTGACCGGTGGCAGAGCTACGGGACAAATGGTTATCTCACTCCCCCCCCCCTCCCCTCCCCCTTCCACCCCACACATATATCTTTGCCAACACTCTTTTCCTAGAAACGTTTTTAAAGTAAGATATTTTGTTAGAATAACAATTAAATTTATTGGCCTTTGCCACCTCCCCCACCGTGAGACAAAACTGCCCTCTCTTGCCCCAACATCAAAATCCTGGCTCCACCACTTGTAATTAGGTACAATTTTGATCCACTTTCCATACCTCCTAATACGACAGAAGTTCACAAAAGTATTTGAGGTGTCTTCAAGTGTACTGAATATTTATGTAACTTTTTATGTAAATTTGCATGATGGTTATTCTGTATAAGCTGCTCCCAAATAAATCCTCATTGGAGAGTTTTAAAAAATATTCCCAGATTGCCGGATACTTCCTATTCTATGGAATAATTTAAAAATCTGAGATTACAAATGTTAGTCTAGTCGTTTTGTTTAAAGCTTATCATTGTACGTACTTAGTAATGGATCATGCATTGAGTGCAAGTGTACTTATTTGGCGAAGTGCAATTCACTCCTTAAAATATGTAATCTCAAAGAAAAAAATGTTACATTTTTAAATGTTTGCTGTTAGCCTTGGTTTATTCATATTTAAAAACAACAACAGCGGTGTTATGAGTATATGAAATGAGAGTGGATGATATTTAGTCATCATAAGTTCAGAACATTACAGGTGAATTCCAAAAGTTAAGTTTTGCCTTTCAAAAATATTTTTGGCAGGAATATCAAAATTGCAATTTCTTTTGGCTTCAGCCGTCAAAGTAAGGTTAGCAATAGTTCAGTGGAAATCAACGGTCTTAAATTAATCAAAAAGGCTTTAACCTGAAATAGCTGGTAACAAGTTTATATATTATATGTCCAGGAATATGTACTAAAAGTCCCCAAAATCCTCTTTGAGCTTTCCCGAAATCCAAAATGGCGTTCAAAATGGGCGCCATTTTCAATCTGTATCAAAACTTTGCAACAAGGCAGGTTACAAATACAAACTAAGTGTTTAAACATGTATTTTAATGCATAAGGATTCTAATGAAAGCATTATTTAGAAGGCCAACAGCTACACAGTATCCTTAAACAAGATGGCGTCCAAAAGGCCGCCAGTTTCCATTTTTATCATAAATTTGCATCCAGGCAAGTTCACAATAAACAAAGTGTCTAACCATATGTTCTAAGGCACAAAGTATCCAAAAAATAATTACTTAGAGGTTGCACAGCCCGGAAGTTACCAAAAGGTGGCGTCTAAGATGGCGTTTAAAACGGCCGCCATTTGACCATTTCTACCATAACTGTGCAAAGTTGGAAATATGTTTGAAGGCATAAGCAATGTGAAGTAGGAATGTGAGCACGAGAGACGGCATGACCAGATGGCATGTGTACAACTGTTACTTTTCTTCTGTGCATCGTTTCCCAAAGGTTGGTAGCCATCTTCCTGTCATAATGTGGCCAATGCTGCCAAGATCTTCTTGGCTTGGCTTCGCGAACGAAGATTTAGGAAGGATTTCCACGTTGACTACAGACACGCTGATAACTGACAAAGCCAATCCTGTGAACGTTTGGTTGTTGATATGTGCTGGTGGATTCCTTCTTTGACTAAGTTCTACTCGGCGCTGGCTCTCCGGCTGGTTTCAGAATCGAAGGCTTATTGTCTGTACTGTCTAGCTCCAGGTACCGAAGTATTTAGCCTGAGCTTCTCATTGGCGGTAGTTGATCTTGCACAATGTGAGGGTGATTTTCAGCGAGTCTTTATAATAGCGGTTCTTTTAGGATCCTATGTCACGTCTGTCAGTTATAAAATATATAGATGGATTTGGAACACCATAGCTTCGATACTGGTGTTCCCTGCAGACTCCAGTACTTGAATATTGGTGACGTAGTAACTTCGGTGCATACTGAGGATGGTACAAAGACGGCGCTGGTGAAAACATTTGTGGAGGCGCACATGTCGGCGATACAGCACCTAAAATGCAACACCATATAAGAGAGTGTTGAACACGACAGCTTTGTAGACACTGACTTGTGTTTTTTTAATCTTGTTGTGCGATTATTCAGTTTTCCAAAGGCACTGTAAGCCTTGAATGGTCTGTTATCATTTTTTCGATTTTGGCATCAGAAGAGATAAATCATCTCAGGTAAGTGAACTGGTGGACTGCTTTCAGCTTTGCCTGCTTGATGGTGATACTTGGTGCATGATATTCTGGTTGGTGGAGAATAACAACGACTTCTATGAGGCTCTGAAAGTCGTCTACAGTCCCTCACACCAGACGCAATGTCTGGCAAAGAAGCCATCTTCGATAGTTGGTTTGAGCACTACCAAACTCTCTTTAACGGCTCTTACCACAGCCCTCGACCCGATCAAGCAGCAGCCAATGAAAGCTGAACTGAATGAGCAACCAGATTGTCAGGCGACCGTGAATACAATGAGCAGCTAAAAAGGTAAAGGCTGCTGGAGTTGGTGGTGTCCCAATAAAAGCATGTAAATAAGGAGGTCCAGCTCTTCATGTGAAACTACATGAACTGTTTGCGTGCTTTTCGTGATGCAGCCTTCATCCCACTGTACAAGACCAAAGGGGGAATATCGGATGTTCAAAGTATTTCCATTGTAGACAAATTCTTGGCCAGAGTTCTTCTGAATAGACTGGTACCTGCCATTGCCGAAAAACACCTACCCGAAAGCCAGAGTGACTTCATAGCAAATCGGGGTACTGCAGACATGGTGTTTGCCCTGAAACAAATCCACGATAAGTGCAGGGAACAAAACTAGAGTTATACATCCCCATTGTAGGCCCGACTAAAGCTTTTTGGGGGTAATTTCCTTCAGTTCTGGACAATTTTCTTCCATTTTCAGATTATTTTCGTGAACATTTTGATTTATTTTCAGGTACTAATTTTTAAATTTCCAAAAAATTTTTATTTAATTATCGGAAAATTTGCTCATTTTTGGAAATGTTTGCCCATTTTCGGAACATTTTGCTTATTTTTGAAACATTTTTCCTTACTTTCGAGAATTTTTGGCCAATTCTGCGGTAATTTCTTTCATTTCTGGAAAAATTGTTTCGACTTTAAGGATAGAACATTTTCTTCCTTTTTCAGGAAAATCACCGTTATCTGTGATGGGTATTTTAAAGGATTCAGGGGTCAAGTAGATCCATCTTATCAGCTTATATTAAGGAGGACTTTAAAAGAAAGTTTAAAGATCGTTTTAGTTATATTTTGTTGTAATGATTGCTACTTGGAAGTGTATTTGTGGGATGCTATTAGACTAGATGCTATTATTGATTAATTGTGATTTAATGATTGCAATAAATAAATATCTGCTCAGAATGGTTAATACATTATCAATAGTTAAAATCATGTCTTGTTGCTAGGATGTAAAATCCATCTTGATTTTATAAAAAAGTATTTTGCTGTTGGTATGTCTGTTTATGATTTGTATTTCACTTAAAAGCAAACAATGTTAATACAATTTGCATCATATTGATGTTGAGGCTTAGCTATTTTAGGCTTACTTAAAAAACAGTTTTCACATATTCAAACGATATTAAAGCTCCCATACGCAGTGGGGCAACTAAAGTCCTGAGGGCCCATAGGGATTTTGGCCTCTGCAGCAATGTCGGAACACGGCGGCAACTTGCCCTAGAGTAAGAGGCAGAATGTGCCCTTTTGAAAATGTGCGAACGGGGGCAGGAGTTGCCCTTTAGAAAGTTGTGGGCGGACCGGTCTGGATCCTGTGGGCGGACAGGTCTGGAATCTAGAGGCACCCTTTTGAAACTTATTTGAATTTATTCTAGGTCATTCTTCAAACTTGAAAACAAATAGATATCCCCTCACTCACAAATACTACAAAATACATAGAGGTTTTCACACACATTTAGTATTCATTTGACATAATTAAAGCATAACATTTTACCAGAGGCGCCGACACCGAGGGCCGTGGTGGAAGGAGGTTTCCCCCTAATATTTTCTAAGCAGACCTCCGTGGCAGTGCTGTGAAGCTTCAGCTTTAATCTAGCGTCCCGGGTTCGATTCCTGGTGGATCTCCAACCAGTACTCCACGACTCATTAATAAAACAGCCGTCACGGTGAGCGTCTTAAGACGTAAATACTCAAATGGAGTTCTGTTTGGACGTTATAAACCGTGGTACGAACGAAACTGACTTAGTTTAATGACTGGGTTCCACAGCTGCAGGCCGTGCTACAAAGTCTAACAAAAATTATACAAGCGCTAAAATATGAGCGAGGAATGAGCACGGAAAAGGGTAGCCAAAGGCCACACGAATAAACAAAACCTGACAACAGCCAGGGGACACACAAGTAAACGTGAATACAAAAGGAGTCGTTTCAGAGCCACCCCACCCCAGGAAAACTACAAATGGTAACTATAAATAAACACCATACCAACAATTCCCAGGGTGGAAACATAGGAGTAACACCAGATAGAATAAAAATATTTGAATAATGACTAGGCTAGGCCAAGGGAAACTAAATAAGAGGCACCGAGAACGGGCCTTTAACGCTAGGCTCAATGAAATGCAAGAGGATCAACTGTTCATCAAAAATACAGGTTTTTATAAAGTGATTATTAGTTTCTAAACGGTTTTTACAGTAATTTTTAAGAAGTGAATCAATCCGTGATTGAACGCTGGGAAGAGAATGAAGATCAATAAGTGCAACAGGTGAAACCCAACGAGGTATGTGAAAAATAATTTTTAGAGCAGCTTTTTTTCAGCTTTAATCTAGCGTCCCGGGTTCGATTCCTGGTGGATCTCCAACCAGTACTCCACGACTCATTAATAAAACAGCCGTCACGGTGAGCGTCTTAAGACGTAAATACTCAAATGGAGTTCTGTTTGGACGTTATAAACCGTGGTAAATCTAGACCTAAGCAGCAATTTTGAAAAGAAGCTTTTTACTTGTTTGCCCGATGGGTAATTGTCAACATTGGTCCTGGCTCTCCAATCTTTAAACCCTTAGGCAGAATTTGCCTACCGAACGTGTGGGAAAGTCAAACGTGACCAGCAAAACTGTCAACTGACAAGAGTGCCCCTTTTTTAAATGAAAAGTTCCCCTCAATTACTTTAAAAAAACGCACATGAACCTAATTTTCTGCTCTCTCTCTCTGTTTCCCTGGGTTTCTTCCGTTTGTAATACAGAATTCAGACTTAAGTTCAACAGAAAAGAAGAATTGTCAACTGGCAGACTCATCAAAGGAATCACCCAACCATAGATAAACCGCGATCAATTTGGTTCTTGACTTCATCTATGTGTTGTATGAGCTTTGTATTAAGTTGTTGTTATCTGTGTTGTAGTACCATGCTGAAGGCGGTCTGGGTTAGACCGACAAATTTCACTATACGAACAAAGGAAAAAAATTAACACCTTATTCATGTTTCTTTAAATTACATATGTAAGAGTCGGTATGGCTACCACCAAAACACCAGCAATTCCGGAAATGACTATTTAAGGTCAACATAATTCTATGAAATTTTAATCTCAACATAATGTTTGTGATTGCAAATCATATTCAATTTACTCCAACGGTCCTAGGCAAGAGAGATTACGTTCAACGAATGAACAATAACAATAGTACGATATAAAACTTTAACAGTATATTGCTTGAACAGTTGCTGGTAATATCATTGGCTTTGGGAGTACAGGAGTATGACGATCCAAATTCCTGAAGATAACTGTAGCCATGTTAAATAATTCATTCAGTTATTATTTTCTTGACCAGCTTATTTAAAAGATTATGTTACATTTCTCTGCATGAATAATTGTAAAGAAAAATGTCCTTAAATATTCTTTGCAAAACCAAAATTATTACCCTCCACATTACTCATTAAATCACAGGTTTTGGGAAGGAGAACTGTCTCTTTTAATGACTTACTGTGGTTGGTACAGTTTGTATCCTGGTATTTTCACAAAAAATAGAAAGGAATTTAAGAAATAGGTTGTCCGGATTTTATTGAGATAATTATCCAAATTCAATCCAATCAGTGCTATTCTTTTCATTTTACCATTTCTTTATTTTGTAACTTTTCTTTTCTTTCATTGAAGTGTTTCTTTTATGTTTGGAAAATAAAGGTCTTTTTTAATCCACATGGATGCATATTTATTGCATAGTTTATAGGTCCATGGTGAAATGGGTTAGTTCCATGTCAATGCCTCTGCATAGTTTGTGATTTATCTACCCCTGATGGTCATTCACAAGTGTGCTTAAAAATAGATAACAATTCATCTTTATTTTTGTGGTAAAGGGCTAATGGATTGAATGATAGATGAAGCTTTTAACTGGACCCTGTCTGTCTGGTGAACAAGTTGAATGACATGAGGGAAGGGTCAAATATGGGACAAAATAGTCCAAGTAACTTTATATATTCATTAGTACTTCTAGGTGGTTTATACCAAATATGGAAGAAATATGTGATGTACTGGGATGGGTGCATATATTAACTATGGTTGGACTCATCCATAAAGGTTTGGGTGTGATTGATTAATAGAAATTGAGGAAAGTTTTATATATCGGAGTAGTAATAGTTCATTATTATGCGGGGAGTGGAATGGACATATTATGGGATGGAATGGTGATGTTGTTAAAGTTTTATTGTAACAACAAAGAGATTGATTTGGGGCTGGTAGCAACAGGGTGAAAAGTTAACTTGAAGAGTTTTAAATCTACTGATCTAATTTTACAGTTTGAGTTTTCTTTAAAAAAATTGAGTTTACTTTCAATGGTCGGATAAACTGATTTGAAGGAGTGACCCTACAAGAGAAACTTTTGAGGAAAGAAGAGATTGCAGCAGTCCAGTCCTTTAACTTAATACTTAAATTCATTTTGCCGAGCCCAACGCCGTAACAACTTTGTTTTGTTGCCGTTGCCATATTTAACAAGGAAAATGTTCTGTGGATATTCAAAACGCGTTAACTGATTCACAGCCACCCTTAGTGCATTTCAGTGAAACAGTTGCAGTGAAATCTAATAAATACAAGCAAGGAGCGCTCGTCGTCGTTCTTTGGGCATCTATATCCATCATTCTTCGGGACGACTATAAGTGAACTCTTT
Source organism: Chiridota heheva (assembly GCA_020152595.1). Lineage (NCBI taxonomy): Eukaryota > Metazoa > Echinodermata > Holothuroidea > Apodida > Chiridotidae > Chiridota > Chiridota heheva. Next base: position 1,388,307 of record JAIGNY010002082.1, on the reverse strand, counting down.
TATTATAAACGCCTCATCATCTGGATCCAAGAGGAAGAGGAAGCGCCACCCCAAAATGTCGCTGAGGTACCTTTAAGAAATTTTAGAGTATTTAAGGGACCATTACTTTTTTATCAATGTAAAGTAAAATTTATAAAGTGCTTGCTATATGTATGTATTAATATGATTAGTGACCCCACATATTCTTGTAAACTTGATTTCTTTCGGTTTGAGCGTCAATTTTATTTTTATGCCATTAGATCCTCATTATAAAAAATCCCACGATCCACCTGGTAAGGGGCAGTCAATCCTTGTCCCCCAACTCTATTGAGCCGTTGCCTTAATTTGATACCACAGAGGTCAAGGGCCAGTACAACCGTTACATAACAATGCGAGGTTTGTGGATAACATGACACCAATGGGTGAAAACCACATGGAAGCTCATGGGTTGATGACGTCATTTACCAAACTCACCAGCAGCACTCTTATAGGGTGCTGGAAAGTAAGATCGCTTTTCTAATTGGAAAAGCAGCTCAACTCGCCAAAGAGATGGAGCAGTATGATATTGATATTCTTGGTATAAGTAAATGTAGATGGGTTTTGGTAAAGTCAAGCTGAGTACTGGGAAAGTATTTTATTTTTTGGGCGGAGATGATGAAAAGCATTACCAGGGAGTTGCAGTCATGTTATCAAAGAAAGATGAACAGACACTATTATAATGGAGACCTATAAATGAGAGGTTGATTTACGCAAAGTTTTTCTCAAAGTATATTAAAGAGGGCCTGTCATGAAAAATCAAAAATCGCTGAAAATCTATTGTAAGGTGTTCAATATTCCCAATTTCGTATATCTCACTTAAAAATCTACGAAAAATAGCCATTTAGAGTCGAAAAGTATAGGCTTAAAATGCCACTTTCCTCAAGCGCTCAAAAAATAAACAATGTCTTTTATGACGTCACACTATTGTTGATGACGTAGTTATAGTGAATCGATTCATTGTTTACGTTAGGCACATTACAATATGCATCGCCATATATATTGTACGATGGGTAGTTCAAGTAGTGACAGCTCTGATGACATTTCAGAACTCGATTCGTTGCAGTATTCCTCCTCAGATTTTGAAGAAAATCAAAACAAGGGGGATAATGACTGAAGTAATCAAAGGAGTGGAAACCTACCAATAAGAGCCCTTAGCAGAGAGGTAGGTATTAGAAAGCAATGAACCATCGTCGGAAGCATATGGGAATGTTTGGTTCATACGCTTGCGATAATCTCCTTAACTGTGCAAAACGCTCTGAAAAATCACACATATTTTGCACTTCAAACGTTATAACTAAGGAGTCTCTGAATATTTTGTTTCATTTCAAACGGTATAGAGAATTTTAATTCATTAGCCTATCGTTTGAGACCATTTTTATTTAATCATTAAAAAAAACTATCGTACCTTGTAAACTATAAAAAACGTTTTTTCTTGTTTTTCAATGAGAGCGCAAGCAAAATCACAAGTTTATCACCGCTTTGACCTTTGTAACTTATGAATGAAAGTTTTGGGGATTCCATTTCACACGGCCTGACAATTAACATATATCTATTTATCATATACATATATATAATTCAACGTGATTGGTGAAAAAAGCGTCCGTACTTTCCAACAAATAGAAATCGATGAGAGAAAACACTTCGCGTCCGCTTATGTAGTTTATTTTAATTCTGACGTAATCTTAGCACGCCCGAGCTGCATGGACTGTACTATTGTGTGCAGAGGTTTTCCTGTTGTTTGTATATTAGTGGGGCGGATATGTGACTGAGGTGTGCACTTCTGGATAGAAGCGTGAAAATTTGCACAAAGGGGTTTTTGAGTATGCTGATTTCAAAAATTGCGGGAACCACGATGTCACTCCAACTCTTCCCGCCAAAAAATTCAAAATTCAAAATGGCCACCACAAACACGTTTTTGCCCATAAATCAGCTGTTAGTGCCCCGATTGCCATGATCTTGGTGTCTATACCTATGTTCTTGAGGTCAAGAAATCCAATAAAACCCATGCAAAACATCATAAGATCCATCTTCTTGCCAAAAAATTGAAAATTAAATTCAAAATGGCCGTTACAAACTTATATGAGAATCTCATGAAAAAAGAAAAGCTCTCATGAGAGCATGAAAAACAATTATGAGAATCAGGACAAACAATTTTGCATGAGAACATGAGAATTATTTACCTCATGAGGACATAAAATGATCATGATAAATGATAATTATTAATGGTAACCATGGCAACCTTAAAAGAAGTTTAACTGAGAAGGGTCGCCATATTAACCCACAGTCACTTGCACTTGCTGAGGTGGTGTCATACATTGAGGAATATGGCCAATTGTGTAGAGACCTCAATCATGTTTTCAAACTCTCTGATCTCAAGGAATTGTATTGCGAGTGCCTCCATGAATTAGGTGGTGAGCCAAGTGAACGCATACATTCCACCAGACTCGCGCAGAAACTCCAGCAACATATTCCAGATCTGGAAGCTCACAACAGCAAGTCTGGCACAGTATTGTCATTCAAGGAAGATGTTGGTGATACCTTGCTAGATGCATGCAACTTCGATCCAGATGAAGAAGCTGTAATATTGATGAGAGTGGCAAAGTTGGTCCGCAGAGAAATATTTGAGAAAAAATACCACTTCAATTGTTCCTTATGTGATGAACAATTTGACAATCTACCTCCTTCTCTATCTGCCCTCGTCGGGATGATTCTAGGGAGGTCAAATGCAACACAACGTGTAGATGACAACGATGTAAGCACAGCTGCCTTGTCCATCACACAGTTACTTGTCTTCAATGCCGTCAAACGAGGTAGGAGAGATTCTGTAGCAGCACGGCACAATTCAGACTGTGAGACGGTTCTCCCATTGTATCTTGGCCTGCTTATTTACAACCGAACGCGTAAATGTGATCTCATTGACAATCTATTTGAAAAGGGTCTGTAGGTGTCATATGACAGAGTTTTGCAACTGTCTACTGATGAAGCTAATAGAATAATTGACATATATGAGAATGAGGGCATTGTCTGTCCTTCAAACCTCAGAGACCAACTGTTCACCACTGGAAATCTCGATAATATAGATCACAACCCGTCATCCACCTCAAGTCGTGATTCTTTTCATGGCACCGCAATATCAATAACACAGCACATCACAAATGACAATTCTGGTGTTGTTAGGGTCCTTCAGATGATTCCCGAAAACAGGGCCCAACCAAAGTCGAAATCTATCAAGTCATTACCAAAGTCATATACTGATGTGCCACCGGTTTCGCTCCTGATAATGTCATCCCAACAGTAGAGGATGATGAAGCAATTCAATATCTGCGGAAATGAATGATGATGAAATGCAGAAGTTTTGGTTTGAAAAAGTGAGGACGAAGTTGGCTAATGAAAATCAAATTGATCAGGTGAAGACGGACATATCATGGTCAGCCTACTTTGCCAGCTTACAGGTGTCTCTACCCAAGACATCTGCAATTATCTCTCTCTTACCATTATTTCGAGATCAAGCACATTCACCCGCTATGGTCAAGCATGGGATGAATATCATCAAACAGATCACGGTTCGTGTCAACCCAGGCCAGATACCACTGCTCACTGTCGATCAGCCATTATATGCAATTGCAAAACGAATTCAGTGGAAATGGCCAGAAGAGTATGGTGAAAGACATTACGTTGTACTGATGGGGGGTCTCCATATAGAAATGGCCATGTTGAAAGTAATTGGCTACTGGCTTGATGGTAGTGGTTGGACCTATGTTATGACTTCGGCCAATGTTACAACTGAGGGACGTGCAGCTGGTCTGCAGAAAGGTTCACACACATCCAGAGGTCAGTGGGCACATCAAGTAACCGCAGCGGCTCTGTACATTCTCCTTCACAGGTCATATGCTGAGTATCAAATCAACACATCAGATGATGAACAAATAAACTATGATGAGTGGTGTAAACAGATGGCTTTAAAGCATCCTCAGTTCGATTACTGGATAAAAGTCTGGCAGTAGGAACTTCTCTTCCTACAGTTCCTTAGATCACAGCGTGAGCAAAGATATGTTGCCTACGTGCAGTCACTTGGAAAGATTATTCCATGGATGTTCGCTCTTGACCACTACCACTATGCTCACTGGATGACCGTTCATGTGAGAGACCTACAATCCCTTGAGATTAACTGCCCTACCACACATGCAGAGTTCCTCAAAGGCAACTTTGTGACACAGAAAACTTTGCACAAATTCTCAGCACTAGCCCATGATCAAGTTCATGAAAAGCTGAATGCAATGGTGAAGGGAGATGGAGGCATTATAGGTATCACTGAAAATGAAGCAGCACTAGCAAGGTGGATGGTGGCAGGTCCAGAAACAGCTAGACTTCTAATGGAGTATGATGACAAACATGCTAGGGGAAAGAAGGACACAGAACGCCACCATGAACAAATACCAAGTGTACAGAAGACTTTCTTATCTCACGTCAAGAGTGTCACTGATGTAATGGATGAAGTTGGCAACCCCTTTGCTGATACAAGCACAGACCTCTACGCATTTGACACCAAAGTGATAATGTCTGATAGTGTGGTAAATGCTATAAGGTCCGCAGAAGACATAGGCAAAACACAGTACAAGAAATTTGTTGCCGAGCGTATCAATGGCACAATCACTGCATTCAAAGACACCATACATAAGAACAATCTGCCTTTGTTAAATTCTAGTTTACGAAAGAAACCTGCGAAGTCCGCTTCCAAGATTTCCAACCTGCATAGTGATGTTTGTCTCTTTTCACGAATGTATATATCGTGTCAAGCTAGAGAAAGCGATATGGATGCCTTCTTCAGCCATGAAAATCATGCCTGGCCTCCATCATTGGCATCAAATGGTATTATGCATCAAACATGCAAATCTGACTTGATGGGATGCCTGGAGACAATGGTACCACAACCAGAATCTGTTCCAAAAGTTGACGTCAAAATTGTTGACGGTGCTGCCCTTGTGCACATGCTTGATCCAAAGAAGTCCAAACTCTCTGTCAAAACATTCCGGGACTATTCACAACTGGTGTTCTTGCCTTACATAGAACACATGTTACAAGACGTTGTTCGTGTAGATGTTGTCTGGGATGTCTACAGGGAGGACAGCCTAAAGACACAAACACGACAGAGCCGTGAATCTGGTAATCATCTCCGGGTGGACAACAAGACCAATATTCCTGTTAACTGGAAGAACTTCCTTCGCTGTGATGCAAACAAAGACAGCCTGTTCCGACTTCTAGCCAATGCAATACAAGAGTTTCGACCTCCCCCAGAGAAGCAAGTGATCTCCACACATGGCCAGAATGTTGTATCATCTCCCATGACTGACCTTTCAAGCTTGTCCTGCACTCACGAAGAAGCGGACACACGGCTTCTTTTTCATGCTTCCCATGCGTTCCATCATGGATTTACCAAGCTGAATATACACGCAACAGATACTGATGTGGTGGTTATTGCGCTTGCAGTGTCCAGCGTTTTACAGGACTGTGAAATATGGATAGCATTTGGTCATGGTGGTAGACTACGTTACATCGCATGCCACCTAATTGCAGCGGAATTAGGCAATGACGCATCATGGGGTTTACTATTCTTGCACGCAATATCAGGATGTGATACTGTCTCTGCCTTTCATGGAATTGGAAAGAGAACCGCTTGGGCTGTATGGTGCAGTATGCCTTGTCTCAAACCAATTTTTGCTCGGTTATCTAATGCTCCATGCCAGGTTTCCCCCAGCGACTTGGAGCAAATAGAGAGATATGTTGTTCTCTTGTATCAGCGAACATCATCACTCAACCATGTGAATGAAGCCAGGAAGCACTTGTTCACTCAAAACCGTAAGATGGAAAACATTCCGACTCCAACGTTACATGCCCTGGAACAGCATGTGAAAAGGGCTGTTTATCAGGCAGGGCACATCTGGGGACAGTCACTTATAGGAGACCCTGAAGATTTATGGGGCTGGGAGAGAGTAAGAGGTGATTTCCCATGGACTCCATGCTGGACCACTCTTCCAGAGGCAGCCAAAGCTTGTCAGGAACTGCTGAAATGTGGATGCAAAAAGTCTTGTACAAAAAGATGCAAGTGTGTCTGCGCAAATCTCAAGTGTACACAGTTGTGCTTCTGTTCCGGACAGTGTAGCAGAGAATAAAGCAAATCTGAACATATGAGATACTGACAGCGATCATGTAATCATTTTTAACATAATGTATGACACACTATTTGACTGCTTTACCTGAAAAAGGTATACCATGCTCAATTGTGATATACTTTGATCTGACAAATAAATGCTATTATATGGAATTGTTTTCAACTTTTCACCGTAATATTTCATATGTATTCTACCGACTTGGTATAGATAGTAAGATCACGGTGATTGGGGCAGGTTTTTTGGTCAAAAACTTGTTTTGTGAGGGCATTTTGATTGTATCTGTTTTACTATTCACAATATAATGTACGTTATGATATTTCATGTTTTCTATTAGGTTCCTTGACATAAAACAGGTGTAGATACCAATAAATGATGGCTGGATAGCCATTTTATGGCCAACAATGGATTTGCGACGGCCATTTTGAATTCTAGATTTTTCGCGGGAAGATGTTATGATAGTTTACGTGGGTTTTATTGGGTACATTGACCTCAAAAACATATGTCTAGAGACCAAGATTATGGCTATTTGGGCACTTAGATCCGTTTTATGGTAAAAAAGCTTTCTTGTGGCGGCCATTTTGAATTTTGAATTTTTTTGGGGGGGGAAGATGTATCTCATGATGTTTGGCATATGTTTTATTGGATTTCTTGACCTTAAGAACATAGGTATAGACACCAAGATCATGGCAATCGGGGAACTAACATCTGATTTATGGGCAAAAACGTGTTTATGGCGGCCATTTTGAAATTTCGACTTTTTGGCGGGAAACGTTAAAGTGTCATCGTGGTTCCCGCAATTTTTGAAATCAGCATACTCAAAAAGCCCTTTGTGCAAATTTTCATGCTTCTATCCAGAAGTGCACACTTTAAGTACAAATTGTTACATATCCGCCCCACTATATTGTAAACATGCTGTGAAGAAGGCGAATATAAGCGTTTTCCAGTGTCGGATTTTGGCTTATTTTCTTATCACTGCATTCTTAAGAATTGTTTTCTATTTAGCACAAGTACAGTTTGTCATACATTTGTTGGAGAAAAATGACTTAAAAAAAGTTTTTCACAGTAATGCCTTGTCTAACAAACTTTTGAACTGAAGTTGTGTGTCACTAAAATTCATTTAATTTGTTTTGCTTCGAAGGTATTTGATTGGAACAGTGGCTAGTTGTTAAATAAAATGTTGTCTAAAGGTCCATTCCACTTGGCCTCAGTACATCCCACATGTGGCATGCTATGCCGTCAAACATGGCAAATCGTCCCGCCCTCTCCTACATGCCGTCCTACCCTCTCCCTCATGCTGTCCCGCCCCTCTCCCATATGCCATCTCAGCCTCTTGACGGTCACTGGTATTATTAAGAGTGACAATCCTGGCTATGACCACGCCACTCTCAAATCTGTGAACACTCTCAAATCTGTGAAACTACATAAAACTTTTGTATGGTAAGTATACACACACATGACAGCATGAGCGGCCTTTCATGTGTGTTGATAAATCCGTAATATTTTCGCCCTCAAAGAAAATCTTAACGAACTGGGCCTCCACTGCGTGAAAACTAAAAGTGTTCAACTATTGTTTCAATAACTTTAGTTCTTAAGCGAATTCGATAAATCAGGCAAAGGAAGAAGATATACATCTTTAGCAATGAACAGGACTCTACAAAGATAACACGGACTGACGGATGAGTATGTTTAAATTTATCGATATGGTACACAGTCTGGAGACCCAAACGTTCTTTGAAACTGGAACATTTAGTGGCATGGAAACCGTAATTTCGCATGATTCAGTCCCTACTACCATTATCATTTCATTCAAGTTTTATGCACGGATTTGTTCTTTAAATTCGAAATATGTCATAAAAATATTTGCATGGAGATACTTAGTGATATACCTTCGTTGTTAAAGACCTTTCAAACTGAGTTTAGCCTAAGGTGATTTCTTCAGTACTTCGATTAATCAAATGCTGGAGGAATTTTCCTTTAATTAACCAATCAATCAGCTGCAGTTGCAGGAAGAAACAAGAAAGCAATCCACGGAGTAGCTGATCTCATCACCTTATGTATAGCTATCAGGCCTGGTCACTATAACTCTGTGAATACGTTATGCAGCTGTTCATATACATTTAATTGACGATAATAACATCTTGACAAGATTTACTAGGCGATTTTGTAATTGAAACTTAAGCCACGTTTTTGGGACATACAAAATCATAGGAAGCATGTAAATTATTTCAAACAAAACACTCTTGCTTGAATGTGCATGCTGCATGAATAAACAGAACTGCAATTATGTCAAATACTACAGAGTATAAAGTAATTACAAAGACAAGAACAAAAGACATTAAGATTCCAACAAAAAATACACTTGTGTGAATCCATTCTCTGATGAATCGTAAGTAGTATATAAAACAAGTACATGCTTTAAGGTATGGTCAAAAGTTAAAATTTTAAAAGGCTTTGGATAAACATTTACCTGTTAAAGGAAAGGTATCGTCCCATAAATACATTTAGAAGCGAACGCCGCCGTGCTGGTAACGTCACTTCCGGTTTTCAATTTCCCCGATTGATTACGAGAAATCTGCGATGTTATCGATGACACATCCGCAGGACCGAAGATAAGGACCTACATTTGTTATCGATAACATCACAGATTTAACGCAATCAATAAGTAAAATTGAAAACGGAAGTGACGTTACTAGCACGGTGGCGTTCACGTCTGAATTTATTTATGGGAAGATACCTTTTCTTGAAATATCTGAAACATGTGTTCATTCATTTGTACGGCGCGTGCGAGAAGGAAATAAATTCCTTGAACAGGCGAACGTGGAGGTGTCGAAGATTTTATCATTATATCAAAAACTTATTTGTATACAATGAAAAGTGTTTTGCACATGATTAAATTTCATTTAAACACTTGTGATTTCGCGGGTATAACATACATTTTTCAACTGAATCACCAATACAATTTGCAAAATATTGGAAAAATTATATTTAACACTAAAGTGAGAGTAACTGAATTGCCCCATTGACTTGTTAAATTTTCATGTAAACATTTTGACTGTACAATAGCAAGTCAATTTAAATTGTTAGCGGGAAAGTAATTTCACGGGTTTCCATATTATTACAAAATACCTTTTAGGGTTGAAAATAACACAGAGCTTGAAGACTTTTAAGTGACGTTTCAAGTGCTTCGCATAAAACACCGGAATTTACCGTCGCTGTTTGAAGAATGCATTTTGTACCCCTACATGAACCCCTTCTTTTTAATGTTTACTCTAAAAAAAGTTACCCTCTAAATTGTCCAAATATCTGTTTGCCTTTGCAAGAGTATCACTAGATGCTAAATATTTTGGAAAATGTCAGAGACTGAAGAGACATGAATACTTTAATACGAATAAGTTATCAACAAATCATTCAGAGGTTGGTGTCTATGTCTCTTCAATGAATTGTGTTCTCTACCTCCAGAAGCGAGAAAAAACAAGATGGTGTTATTCTTCTGAATATCATCAATGGTCTATGGCCTCTGAACTTGTATGTTCTCGTAACATCGGGAAAAAAGTCCTAGATTTTGGGAAGTGCAGTCAGAAAATAGAAATGTTTTACTTCTCAAGGTATGCTTGACAAAAGTTTGTGAAATTTGCTAAGATTATAGATCACGTGATGTATGACTGGGCGGACAGACCAAAATCTTTCATTAAAAGATTGTTTTCACTAAATTTCAATCAATGAAAGTTATGAAAAGATATCTATTCCATGCCAGAATTTGATTGAGATAAGACTTAAAAAATCGAAAGGTTGAAAGTGATAGATGCAGACGAGATGATTTGAGAATCGTGCGACTATTTGGCATCTCAGGAGTATCATTCACAATATTATTTTTTCCTTTTGGCAAACATTCTTTTTGCGAGCCGTGTCAATGGTAATATTCCTATTTCATAGGGAAGCCTATTTATATATATGACTGGTTGAATTGTTTTTAAGAGCTTCACTTTAATGATAGAATGTAAAGACTGATAAAGGCTGGCAAGATATGTTTTCAGGGTTATTTCGCCCATTGCCATCTGCTTTGTGTATACTATCATGGCTACAAATGAAATTTGTCAAACTTACACATTTTTATAATGTATGACTGGGCGGACAGCCTAAAATATTTTTTGAAAAATTGTCCTCACTAACTTTCAGACAATGAAAATTATGAAAAGATCGTTTTCTTGCATATCAGAATTTGATAGAGGATTTGGTAAAGACTCAAAAAATTGAAAAGATATCAAATGTAATTGATTTATCCGCTTTCAGGTGTCAGGACTGTCAATCCCCAAATATTTTGTTTATGTATCCTTTTTGAGGTACTATTAAAACAGTAAAACAGCTGGAGTTTTAAAAGGATTGTATAATCTTCTTTTAAAGGTCAATATTATTATTATATTATTGTTATGCTTCTTTGATGATGATAGTCTTATTAAAACATTCTGGAACAGAGTAAAGACTTTCTACAGCCATTTCAAATTATTATTAATTTGATTTTTATCATTAAGTTATACAAATATTTTCGTAAGACATAGACTTCTGAGGTATTTGCTCGTTTCCTTAAACGGACTGGTAAAGGCATTAAGTGGAACTTGATCCGTTGATATCCGGTGACCGGTGGCAGAGCTACGGGACAAAGGGTTATCTCACTCCCCCCTCTCCCTCCCCCTTCCACCCCACACATATATCTTTGCCAACACTCTTTTCCTAGAAACGTTTTTAAAGTAAGATATTTTGTTAGAATAACAATTAAATTTATTGGCATTTGCCACCTCCCCACCGTGAGACAAAACTGCCCTCTCTTGCCACAACATCAAAATCCTGGCTCCACCACTTGTAATTAGGTACAATTTTGATCCACTTTCCATACCTCCTAATACGACAGAAGTTCACAAAAGTATTTGAGGTGTCTTCAAGTGTACTGAATATTTATGTAACTTTTTATGTAAATTTGCATGATGGTTATTCTGTATAAGCTGCTCCCAAATAAATCCTCATTGGAGAGTTTAAAAAAATATTCCCAGATTGCCGGATACTTCCTATCTTATGGAATAATTTAAAAATCTGAGATTACAAATGTTAGTCTAGTCGTTTTGTTTAAAGCTTATCATTGTACGTACTTAGTAATGGATCATGCATTGAGTGCAAGTGTACTTATTTGGCGAAGTGCAATTCACTCCTTAAAATATGTAATCTCAAAGAAAAAAAATGTTACATTTTTTAAATGTTTGCTGTTAGCCTTGGTTTATTCATATTTAAAAAAACAACAACAGCGGTGTTATGAGTATATGAAATGAGAGTGGATGATATTTAGTCATCATAAGTTTAGAACATTACAGGTGAATTCCGTGTGTTAAGTTTTGCCTTTCAAAAATATTTTTGGCAGGAATATCAAAAATTGCAATTTCTTTTGGCTTCAGCCGTCAAAGTAAGGTTAGCAATAGTTCAGTGGAAATCAACGGTCTTAAATTAATCAAAAAAGGCTTTAACCTGGAAATAGCTGGTAACAAGTTTATATATTATATGTCCAGGAATATGTACTAAAAGTCCCCGAAAATCCTCTTTGAGCTTTCCCCGAAATCCAAAATGGCGTTCAAAATGGGCGCCATTTTCAATCTGTATCAAAACTTTGCAACAAGGCAGGTTACAAATACAAACTAAGTGTTTAAACATGTATTTTAATGCATAAGGATTCTAATGAAAGCATTATTTAGAAGGCCAACAGCTACACAGTATCCCAAACCAAGATGGCGTCCAAAAAGGCCGCCAGTTTCCATTTTTATCATAAATTTGCATCCAGGCAAGTTCACAATAAACAAAGTGTCTAACCATATGTTCTAAGGCACAAAGTATCCAAAAAAATAATTACTTAGAGGTTGCACAGCCCGGAAGTTACCAAAAGGTGGCGTCTAAGATGGCGTTTAAAACGGCCGCCATTTGACCATTTCTACCATAACTGTGCAAAGTTGGAAATATGTTTGAAGGCATAAGCAATGTGAAGTAGGAATGTGAGCACGAGAGACGGCATGACCAGATGGCATGTGTACAACTGATACTCTTCTTCTGTGCATCGTTTCCCAAAGGTTGGTAGCCATCTTCCTGTCATAATGTGGCCAATGCTGCCAAGATCTTCTTGGCTTGGCTTCGCGAACGAAGATTTAGGAAGAATTTCCACGTTGACTACAGACAGACAGACACGCTGATAAGTGACAAAGCCAATCCTGTGAACGTTTGGTTGTTGATATGTGCTGGTGGATTCCTTCTTTGACTAAGTTCTACTCGGCGCTGGCTCTCCGGCTGGTTTCAGAATCGAAGGCTTATTGGCTGTACTGTCTAGCTCCAGGTACCGAAGTATTTAGCCTGAGCTTCTCATTGGCGGTAGTTGATCTTGCACAATGTGAGGGTGATTTTCAGCGAGTCTTTATAGCGGTTCTTTTAGGCTCCTATGTCACGTCTGCCAGTTATGAAATATATAGATGGATTTGGAACACCATAGCTTCGATACTGGTGTTCCCTGCAGACTCCAGTACTTGAATATTGGTGACGTAGTAACTTCGGTGCATACTGAGGATGGTACAAAGACGGCGCTGGTGAAAACATTTGTGGAGGCGCACATGTCGGCGATACAGCACCTAAAATGCAACACCATATAAGAGAGTGTTGAACACGACAGCTTTGTAGACACTGACTTGTGTTTTTGAATCTTGTTGTGCGATTATTCAGTTTTCCAAAGGCACTGTAAGCCTTGAATAGTCTGTTATCATTTTTCGATTTTGGCATCAGAAGAGATAAATCATCTCAGGCATGTCAGGTAAGTGAACTGGTGGACTGCTTTCAGCTTTGCCTGCTTGATGGTGATACTTGGTGCATGATATTCTGGTTGGTGGAGAATAACAACGACTTCTATAAGGCTCTGAAAGTCGTCTACAGTCCCTCACACCAGACGCAATGTCTGGCAAAGAAGCCATCTTCGATAGTTGGTTTGAGCACTACCAAACTCTCTTCAACGGCTCTTACCACAGCCCTCGACCCGATCAAGCAGCAGCCAATGAAAGCTGAACTGAATGAGCAACCAGATTGTCAGGCAACCGTGAATACAATGAGCAGCTAAAAAGGTAAAGGCTGCTGGAGTTGGTGGTGTCCCAATAAAAGCATGGAAATAAGGAGGTCCAGCTCTTCATGTGAAACTACATGAAGTGTTTGCGTGCTTTTCGTGATGCAGCCTTCATCCCACTGTACAAGACCAAAGGGGAATATCGGATGTTCAAACTAATTTCCATCGTAGACAAATTCTTGGCCAGAGTTCTTCTGAATAGACTGGTACCTGCCATTGCCGAAAAACACCTACCCGAAAGCCAGAGTGACTTCATAGCAAATCAGGGGTACTGCAGACATGGTGTTTGCCCTGAAACAAATCCACGATAAGTGCAGGGAACACAACTAGAGTTATACATCCCCTTGTAGGCCCGACTAAAGCTTTTTGGGGTAATTTTCTTCCATTTTCAGATTATTTTCGTGAACATTTTCTTTTATTTTCAGGTACTAATTTTTAAATATCCAAAAAAAATGTATCTAATTATCGGAAAATTTGCTCATTTTTGGAAATGTTTGCTCATTTTTGGAAAATTTTGCTTATTTTCGGAACATTTTTCCTTACTTTCGAGAATTTTTGGCCAATTCTGCGGTAATTTCTTTCATTTCTGAAAAAATTGTTTCGACTTTGAGGAAGGAACATTTTCTTCCTTTTTCAGGAAAATCACCGTTATCTGTGATGGGTATTTTAAAGGATTCAGGGTTCAAGTAGATCCATCTTATCAGCTTATATTAAAGAGGACTTCAAAAGAAAGTTTAAAGATCGTTTTAGTTATATTTTGTTGTAATGATTGCTACTTGGAAGTGTATATGTGGGATGCTATTAGACTAGATGCTTTTATTGATTAATTGTGATTTAATGATTGCAATAAATAATTATTTGCTCAGAATGGTAATACATTATCAATAGTTAAAATCATGTCTTGTTGCTAGGATGTAAAATGCATCTTGATTTTATACAAAAGTATTTTGTTGTTGGTATGTCTGTTTATGATTTGTATTTCACTTAAAAGCAAACATTGTTAATAAAATTTGCATCATATTGATGTTGAGGCTTAGCTATTTTAGGCTTACTTAAAAAACAGTCCTCACATATTCAAACGATATTAAAGCTCCCATACGCAGTGGGGCAACTAGAGTTCTGAGGGCCCATACGGGTTTTGGCCTCTGCAGCAATGTCGGAACACGGCGGCAACTTGCCCTAGAGTAAGAGGCAGAATGTGCCCTTTTGAAAATGTGCGGACAGGGGTAGGAGTTGCCCTTTAGAAAGTTGTGGGCGGACCGGTCTGGATCCTGTGGGCGGACAGGTCTGGAATCTAGAGGCGCCCTTTTGAAACTTATTTGAATTTATTCTAGGTCATTCTTTAAACTTGAAAACAAATAGATATCCCCTCACTCACAAATACTACAAAATACATAGAGGTTTTCACACACATTTAGTATTCATTTGACATGATTAAAGCATAACATTTTACCAGAGGCGCCGACACCGAGGGCCGTGGTGGGAGGAGGTATGCCCCCAATAATTTCTAAGCAGACCTCCGTGGTAGTGCTGTAAAGCTTCAGCTTTAATCTAGCGTCCCGGGTTCGATTCCTGGTGGATCTCCAACCAGTACTCCACGACTGGTTAATAAAACAGCCGTCACGGTGAGCGTCTTAAGACGTAAATAGTCAAATGGAGTTCTGTTTGGACGTTATAAACCGTGGTAAATCTAAACCTAAGCATCAATTTTGAAAAGAAGCTTTTTACTTGTTTGCCCGATGGGTAATTGTCAACATTGGTCCTGGCTCTCCAATCTTTGAATCCATAGGCAGAATTTGCCTACCGAACGTGTGGTAAAGTCAAACGTGACAAGCAAAAACTGTCAACTGACAAGAGTGCCCCTTTTTCAAATGAAAAGTTCCCCTCAATTACTTTAAAAAAACGCACATGAACTTGATTTTGTGCTCTCTTGTTTCCCTGAGTTTCTTCCGTTTGTATTACAGAATTTAGACCCAAGTTAAAAAAGAAGAATTGTCAACTGGCAGACTCATCAAAGGAACCACCTAACCATAGCCAAAGCGCAACCAATTTGATTCTTGACTTCATCTATGTGTTGTATGAGCTTTGTATTAAGTTGTTGTTATCTGTGTTGTAGTACCAAGCTCAAGGTGGTCTGGGTTAGACCGACAAATTTCAATATACGAAGAAAAGAAAAAAAATAACACTTTATTCATGTTTCTTTGAATTACATATGTAAGAGTCGGTATGGCTACCACCAAAACACCAGCAATTTCGGAAATGACTCTATCCAGGGAGTTGCCTTTAAATGGCAACTCCCTGCTCTATCTAATGATCTAAGGTAACAGAATTCTATGGAATTCTAATCTCAACATAATGTTTGTGATTGCAAATTATAATCAATTTACTCCAACGGTCCTAGGCAAGCGAGATTACGTTCAACGAATGAACGATAACAATAGTACCATGTAAAACTTTAATAGTGTGTTGCTTGAACAGTTGCTGGTAATATTATCGGCTTTAGGGGTATGATGATCCAAATTCCTGAAGATAACAATCCGAAGTTTGTGGATAACATGACACCAATGGGTGAAAACCACAAGGAAGCTCATGGGTTAATGACGTCATTTACCAAACTCACCAGCAGCACTCTTATCTGCTTATAGGGTGCTGGAAGGTAAGATCGCTTTTCTAATTGGAAAAGCAGCTCAACTCGCCAAAGAGATCGAGCAGTATAATATTGACCATTCTTGGTATAAGTGAATGTAGATGGGCTTTGGTAAAGTCAAGCTGAGTACTGGGAAAGTATTTTATTTTTCGGGCGAAGATGATGAAATGCATTACCAGGGAGTTGCAGTCATGTTGTCAAAGAGAGCTGAACAGACACTATTAGAATGGAAACCTATAAATGAGAGGTTAATTTACGCAAGGTTTTTCTTAAAGTATATTAAAGAGAACCTGCCATGGAAAATCAAAAATTGCTAAAAATCCATTATATATTTTTCCAAGGTGTTCGATATTCCCAATTTCGTATATCTCACTTAAAAATTACGAAAAACAGCCATTTAGAGTCGAAAAGTATGACTTCAAATGCCACTGTCCTCAAGCGCTCAAAAAATATCAATGTCTTTTATGACGTCACACTATTGTTGATGACGTAGTTATACTGAATCGATTCATTGTTTACGCTAGGCACATCACAACATGCATCGTTATATATATTGTACGATGGGTCCTTCAAGTAGCGACAGCTCTGATGACATTTCCGAACTCGATTCGTTGTAGTATTCCTCCTCAGATTTGAGAGAAAATCAAAACGAGGGGGATAATGACTGAAGTAATCATAGAGGTGGAGACCTACCAATAAGAGCCCTTAACAGAGAGGTATTAGAAGGCAATGAACCACCGCTGGAAGCATATGGGAATGTTTGGTTCATACGCTTGCAATAATCTCCTAAACTGTGCAAAACGCTCTGAAAAATCACACATATTTTGCACTTCAAACGTTATATCTAAAGAGTTCCTGAATATTTTGTTTCATTTCAAACGGTATAGAGAATTTTAATTCATTAACCTATCGTTTGAGACCATTTTTATTTAATTATTCAAAAAAAAGTACCGTACTTTGTAAACTATAAAAAACTTTTTTTCTTGTTTTTCAATGAAAGCGCAAGCAAAATTACAAGATTATCACCGCTTTGACCTTTGTAACTTATGAATGAAAGTATTTGGGATTCCATTTCACACGGCCTGATAATTAAGATATATCTATTTATCATATATATATAATCCAACGTGATTGGTGAAAAAAGGGTCCGTACTTTCCAACAAATAGAAATCCATGAGAGAAAACACTTCGCGTCCGCTTATGTACCTCTTTATTTTAATTCTGACGTAATCTTAGCACAACCGAGCTGCATGGACTGTACTATTGTGTGCAGAGGTTTTCCTGTTGTTTGTGTATTGTAAACATGCTGTGAAGGAGGCGAATATAAGCGTTTTCCAGTGTCGGATTTTGGCTTATTTTCTTCCATTTTTAACAGTTTTCTTGTATATTTTGTTACACTGAGTTGTATTCATTAGAAATTAAAACATTATTGGCTGACATCTTATCGACAACAATCATGAACGAAGAAGTGCAAGAGCGAGGCATAACGACAACGTTAGCAGTTAGGTTGCATGATTATGATACCAAAAATTAAGAACTATGTTATTTATTAAACTTTTGTATAAATCAATATCTGTTTATTATATCCTTGAATAAACTTCTTCATATCATTTCTTATCACTGCATTCTTAAAGATTGTTTTCTATTCAGCACAAGTACAGTTTGTCATACATTTGTTTGAGAAAAATGAGTTAAAAAAGTTTCTTATCAGTAATGCCTTGTCTAACAAACTTTTGAACTGAAGTTGCGTGTCACTAAATATTATTTAATTTGTTTTGCTTCAAAGATATTTTATTGGAACAGTGGCTAGTTGTGAAATAAAATGTTGTCTAAAGTTCCATTCCATTTGGCCTACATCCCAAATGCGGCATGCTATGCCGTCAAACATAGCAAATCGTCCCGCCCTCTCCTACATGCCGTCCTACCCTTCTCCCTCCTGCTGTCCCGCCCCTCTCCCATATACCATCTCAGCCTCTTGACGGTCACTGGTATTATCAAGAGTGACAATCCTGGCTATGACCACGCCACTCGTAAACTCTCAAATCTGTGAAACCACATAAAACGTTTGTATGGTAAATATACACACATGAGCGGCCTTTCATATGTCTTGATAAATTCGTAATATTTTCGCCCTCAAAGAAAATCTTAACGAACTTGGCCTCCACTGCGTAAAAAATAAAAGTATTCAACTATTGTTTCAATAACTTTAATTCTTATAAGCGAATTCGATCAATCATGCATAGAAAGAAGATATACATCTTTAGCAATGAACAGGACTCTACAAAGATAACACGGATGAGTATGTTTAAATTTATCGATATGGTACACAGTCTGGAGAGCATAAAAGTAATACACGCAAACGTTCTTTGAAACTGGAACATTTAGTGGCATGGAAACCGTAATTTTGCATGATTTAGTCCCCACTACCATTATCATTTCATTCATGTTTTATGCACGGATTTGTTCTTTAAATTTGAAATATGTCATAAAAATATTTGCATGGAGATACTTAGTGATATACCTTCGTTGTTAAAGACCTTTCAAACTGAGTTTAGCCTAAGGTGATTTCTTCAGTACTTCGATTAATCAAATGCTGGAGGAATTTTCCTTTAATTACCCAATCAATCAGCTGCAGTTGCAGGAAGAAACAAGAAAGCAATCCACGGAGTAGCGGATCTCATCACCTTATGTATAGCTATCAGGCCTGGTCACTATGACTCTGTGACTTTTAATGGATTGCACTGCCCAGCTCGAGTTCAAGCAAATGTTAATACAGGCTTGGCTATCTTTCTTTAGGCATGTTGACGCATTGTACTGCCCATGGGAGTACAAACAGGCCTTTGAACTTTTGACCCAGAGTCTACGGGGACACAAATTTATGTACCAAAGTATCAATGGTACAACATAAGGTTGGTATAGGTCTTGTACTTTTTGAATTAGAAATGGCGCAAAAATGTACAAATCAGTACCAAATTACCACCTAAATTCACATATTTGACCTCTGACCTCTGATCTCTCACCCAAATCACTAAAATAATTTCTGAAATTATACAACATTTATCGTAACCTACTGAATGACACCATTTATGCTCACGTCACACTTACCATTCTATCACTACAAAGTGGTGAAAATGGTCAATAGCTCTGTGACCTTTTGACCCCAGATTTTATACGGGACACTAATTTATGTACCAAGGTGTCATGGTACGACATAGGGTTATGTGTAGGTCTTGTACTTTTTGAGTTAAAGAATCCGCAAAATGTTGCATAAAAAGCACTTAATTGACCCACGACCTTAATTGACCTTCAACCTTTTGACCTAACTTTAAGTTTTGTTGGAATGTTATACCCTACCCACCTATGTAATTTGTAAAGATACCAAGTAATTCCTTCAAAAGATACAGCCATCACCAAAAAGTGTAATTGTTGCATACGCACACATGCGCACACACGCATACACGCACACACACACAAACACACAGACAGACGCAAAATTCACAAAAAATTGTCACGTTCCAAAAACTTATGACCGCTAATCCCTAATATGAGGTCATTATATGAGACCCCTGGTGGGCCCCACCAACCCCCACCCCTCCCTCACCCTTCTAATATCAAGGAGGGTGGCCGCATGTAGTGTAGGAGGTACAGCCAGTTATTTGCCTATCCAACAAAGTGACTACAATATCTTATCTTCTCATATATGAATATGTGGGTGATGAAATAAAAGTGAATAACAACGCGCACGTGTATGATGTTCTTGTAAAGCGCATGTACGCTTGGTCCCATAACGTGCGTCGTGCATTGTGCAGAATTTTCACAAGATTCCCCAATATATATCTTTTATTTCTATTTACTTTTAAACCCTCTTTCAAAGACTAGTTTTAAAGGTTCCTCATAGTTATGTACATAATTCAAAGGAATTAAGTTGATTTGATTGAAATACGATATATAATTATGTATGATTTAGTACACTTTTAAAGAATCTTTATAGATAAGCATTTCCGTTCTACAAAACTCTTGAATCAAAGGTAGTGAAGTCTATCAATTGAAATACGATATATAATAATGGATAATTTAGTAAACTCTTATAAAATCTCTGTACATAAGCCTTTCATGATATACAGGGTATATTTCTCTATTTCCATAAATCACCATTTAATGTTGAAACGTGCTACATAAAAAGGAACGTCTTCACATCATCAAAATTAAGGAACATCAGTTCAACTGAAATTGATATGCAAAAAGACTGCTACAAAAACAACTTATCGTTGATGACACTAATGAATGTAATCTGACAGAGAGCAATGAACTTAAAAGTTCGTACTTTACTTTACCTAGAATTAGGTAGACCTTTTAAGAATATCTATGCATAACTATTTCATGATCTGATCAGATGACATGCATTTACTAATTGCAATTGATATATCTTTAGATTTCCAGGAATAATAATTTAATGTGGACAAGTGCTACAAAACTGCAACGTCCCTACGTCAGCAGGGTTAAGAAGCCCTAGTCCAACTTAAATTGATATAGGCCAACCATAAAGTTAAGTTATGACTTCCCAAAAGGCTGCTCCAAACAAGTTATCGGTCAATAAGCCTAAGCGATAGGGACCGAAGTCTGCCAGGGAGTATTGAACTGAAAAGTCAGTGTTAATAGAATTATGCAAAACACGGTACGCTATTGACAAATCTTATCGAAAATGGCTCTTGCTGTGGTTGTAATGTTTTGATGTTGAAATGCTTTGCCCAAAATATCACCGGAAAACGTTACGTGGATGAAATTTGTCTAACTTTTGATACCATATGTCTGGCCACATCTCCTATTTGACGCTCAGCTTCCCCGCTCTCTGTCTTAACAATAATAATGATAGGGCTCAACACAACTTGATGGCTAACAGCAGGTGTTTCCTAAATATCTAAATAAAAACAGCCTTTAAAGTGTTTCAAAAATCAAATCATTGTTGGAATTATTGATAGTCACGTGTTTTGCTCGGCATTTCAATTTCTATTTTTCTAAAACAATTATGTAAATGTATCCTTTTATTAAGTTTGAAGTCATTGTCATTTATCCAATCACACTAGCTCACACTAAGCCATGTTCTTTTAACGAAGGTGGAAAGATCAGGCTGATCAACAGATTAACAACTTGAATCAGACATTTCGACACAGAACATAGCAGATATCATAGTTTATCATGTCATGAGAAAATAAAATTAAGTAACAACACGCTCATTTAAAGAAGCGAAATCGTCATATGTGCACAATATTTAGAATTCCTTTCAAATTTTTTGATTGATTGAAATTTTGCACGTGATTCGTCGTCTCGTATTGCGAGGTATATAGTTATCTAAAACGCTATAAAGCCTATTACACGAGTTAGCCCAGTAGGTTACGGCGATCGGAAGCTACTTATTTTTCTTATCAACAGTCGTAAGTTCGAGCCCCAGTAGAATCATTTATTGCTACTTTTGCTTTCATCTTCTCCGCTTCTTTTTTTTTCTGAGTAATTTTCATTTGGTGACTATTATTGTAGTATTTTAATACTAAAATTTCACTTTCGCTTTCTCACAAACGCATTGAAAAAACAAACAAGTTTCTTGTCACATTAACGTTATGCGCTGTGTATGTAACTCGGCACACACAACGTACATGCTAGTGTCTGGCTGGCTGTACAAACCATGGAGTTCTCTTCTAACTCCATGTACAAACAGACAGTTAATCGGATTTGCGTCCACAACCAGAAGTGACGCAAAATTTCGCATCCCACAATTTTAACGTATTTTAATGAGACGAGCCTCCCTCTTTAAGCTACTCAAGTTCTGTTTGGTTCTTTCTACTTAATTGACGTATATATGGCTAATTTGCATTCCGATAAAGAGGACTCTAATTAATCATTAAGTCTTCAAGTTTGATTTTTAAAGCATAATTGGTCAATGAGGGGAATCGCTGTGTTCGTCACAATTACTAGCGCTATGCAATTATAATCACAGAGGGTTTTTTCTGTATAAGACAACAGTCTGACAGTATCCTACATTCTAGAAACCAGAACGTTGGTTTAAGTTTTTCATTACTTAGTGAGGCCTTCTTTCATTTTGTTGGATACAAATTTGTATTAAGTTGGACTAAGTTGGATTTAAAGCTTTTAGTGTTTATTCTGAGTTGACGAGTAGCTAAATCGAACCTGATAAACGTCAGGTCCAATTAAAGGAAATTAGTTATTAGGTTAGAGTTAGGTAAATACCGTTAGCATTACGTATTTAATTGAAATTAAACACTTCAGATTTTAGCATTTGTTTATTCGCTGGATCATTTATTTTGGAAAGTAATACAAGATGCGTAGATTTGGCTCGTATCTCTCTGTAAATTGCCCACATCTAATATATTCTTCCTTATTGTTATAATTCAAATGAAGACAATAACGGGTGCTGTTAATTGTGATGCTAATATCTCTCACTGTCTATTCTTCGCCCCTTCTTGCATTTTTTCGGATGAAATGATTTATTCAGTTTTAAAAGCGAAGACAATTTTGCATTGTAACTGGGTATGCAATAAGCAAGAATGAAGTAAGGAAGTATGTGTAATGATTATAGTGAAGAAATTGGTCATGTAGACTATAATACCGATTTTCACACTTGTTATTTCATTAAAAAAAAAACTTTATTCCTGCTTTGCAATTATTATTTCATGTTCAAAATGGAATGTCGAAGACTCATAAAAGGTAGTCTTGTTTTGTATGAAACATCAGTTCCGAATTGAATTACAGTGCACCAAAATTGCACGAACAATATTACGCTTTATAAACAATTCGAAGATTTGATTAAATTCTTTTGTCATAATATTCAATATGTATTATTTTAAACAATTGAACAATACCGCTAATTTGCCAAGTCACAAGACCTTTCACTTAATCAATATTAAGTCGACTAGCTCGTAGGTTTTTAGGATTATTTTAATGATTTTAATCATTTTCTTATTATACAGTAAGGAAGAATCCTGGACTTTTGGTGTAATAATGAATACACCAAAATTATAGCTTCGTATTCAATAAGATCCATGGAGGCCGCCATTTTAAGTAGGGACAACGTTATGTCAATGGGGATTTTTAATAAAAACGCGAAGGGAGGGGGGGGGTATTTTTGAAAGGAGAAACCGATATCAAAGGAATATTCATTAGATTTGATCGTGGACATTTCAATTTCACTGTGGACTTCGCCAAAAATAACAAAAGTATTTCTGTAATAGGTTGTTGAACTTTTGAACAGCCCTCTCGACACATGATTCTGTGTTGGCTTGGTCATCGCTGATACAGTACATGCATCATACGTTACATTGCACAAATACTACCGTTCTGTTAATAAAAATCCCATTGATATAACGTTATCACAAGCTGAAATGGCGGCCTCCATGGATCTTACTTAATACGAAGCTCCAAGTTTTGTGTATTTTCTAATTACACCTAAAGTCTAGGAATCTCCTTGACTGTTATAGGCGCTACCTGACGCGATGCAAGTTTCAAATATATATATAAAGGTTGTCTTAGATCTGCAGTTATGACATACTCTACACTGCAAGGTCAATATTGAACATACTGGCAGACTGGCGATAAATTTAAAATGCAATAAACCCTAAGCAGCTAAGCGGAATAAGATATCAACATGTTTTTCCGTACAAATCGTGTCTTTAATACTCCTTTATCATATATATGAAAATGAAAATTCGCGGGAATATTCCTTTAAATGAAAAAAATACCGACAACTTCTAGCTTTACTGAGTAAAGAAAAATCTTTTCTAAACTTTGCACTGACAGACATTTCTTTTACACTTAAAATACCAAGAGAATTTTCTGTCATTATTAAGATATAATTCAGATGAATTTGTGGTATTTGTCTCACTAGCCAAGGCCTAGTTTCACTTAATAATATTTCAATTGAATTAACAGATCAATATTTTCACTGATTAAGTTTATTTAGCAGATCTTACGTAGTAAAATATGAAGAATATTTTGCTGTCATCATTAAGATAAAATATTTTAATAGTATGATGATTAGATTGCTGTAGGATAAAAAGTTGTTTAAACATTTTCACTGATTAAGTTTATTTAGCAGATTTTTTAAGCATTTGCAGGCTTGCCTTTTTTTCACGTTGTGTGCACCTTTTTAAAACGATTTCGACGCAAAAGCAAGGCAAGTAATGGGGAATGCATAAGTATCAACCAAATACGTACATGTATGTACTCGGGGAAATGTTATGTTGTAATCATCTGTAGAGTCTACCAAATAAAGCGAGCATTATATCAGTTCGGTTTGTACCGCCGATCGGGGGACCCAAAAAGTCCTCCAATCGAGAGACTCAAGCATGCGCACTTTGCTTACAGTGATATATGGAAGCCGCCATTTTTATTGTGAAGTTTCATTCATAGACACTTATCAGTCGTTTCATTGAAGGTTTGTAACAAAGGTTGCTTTATTCACGTTCAATTTCGCGGAAGTAAAACAACTTCGTTACTATCACGCACTTATTGCTAAATAATTTTCACAAATCCCCAAGTTATTTCTCATAATTTCAAAAAACCTTGTTCAAGCGCGACTACCTAACGGTAACACATAACAAGAATTCATAACTTTTCTTCAAATTTCTCGAAAACCGCACGGTGAATTTTAGAAGCGCACGGTGAAAAGAAAATTCATATGCCCGTTTTTCAAACCGTGAAGAAAAAATTGAATCTTTAAACTCAAACCTAAGTGGTTGAGTTCCCCGCGTTCGAAATGTGTCTTATTCTTATCTTACTCCTATACAAACTTTGAATTTAGATAAATGCATGGTGGGATACTTCTGTAAATGATCCCCGATCTGGAGAACAAAATTGTTCTCCCGATCGGGGGTACGAACCGACTGTATATGGCCACATATTAAGATATGCATTGTGTTTTTATTTTACAAATAAATGAAGTTTTGTCAACTAAAACATTGCATGCTTTTTCAGACAAATAGCTGGTTTATTTGAGTAGTTAATGTTTTTTAACCTAAGGACATTGCTCTCAGAGCTCCTACATAATTGTTGCATTTTTTCTTATAGTTACGTAGTGAAATATGAATAAGATTTTGCTGGCAACAGAAAGATAACATGTTATGAATATCATGATTAAAATGTTTAAAGATCTATGAAGGTAGCAACACCTTGATCCTTATTAGAAGAAACTAGGCTATATACCATGAAACTAGGCTATAAACCATTAAAATAGGCTATAGACCATAGAATTAGGCTCTAAACCATGGAACTAGGCTATAAACCATAAAAATAGGCTATAGACCATGAAACTAGGCTTTAAACTATGAAACCAGGCTATAAACCATGAAACTAGGCTATAAACCATAAAACTAGACTATAAACCATGAAAATAGACAATCAACCAGGAAAATTGTTTATAAACCATGAAAATAAGCTATAAACTATGAAAAGAGCAACAAATGGGTTAAAAGTTGATCATTTTACAGTTTAAATTTTATAAATAAATTATGCAAATTCTATTGAAATTTTGTGACATCGACACGGGAAAACCAATAGATTTCCGATTGTTAACTTGTTTTCCAATTTTTCACCAACGTACTTTGAATGCGAGATGCTGAATAGGACAAAGAGGTTATATCTTCAAACAATATTTAGCGGGAGAATACAGTCTGGTTGTTTCCACTTACTGAATTTTAGGACATAAAGATTTAATATGAAAGATTTTTAAGCTGTCTTCTCTTTTATCATGTTTATACTTACAAATCTTTCACACCTGTCCATATACCTTTGAATTGCTGCGGGATGAAAGTTGTTCAAAAAATTTCACTGATTTAGTTTACTGAGCAGATTTTAAAGCTTTTGCTTTTCCTTCTTTCACGAAGTGTTCAACCTTTTTCCTGGAAGTATTGATCCAGTTGCAAAAGTATATCACGAACAATTCAAATGTAAAAAACACACTTTCTTTACTTTGTTTATAGTATTTACATATTGTTCATGCTTATACCATTGACTCTATTATGTTCTTGTATTTTCTTATGTTAAGATTTCCATGGGTTATGATCAATTTGATAAATCGCACCTACTGGTGGGTAAGGCTTTACCCATTTCTTGAGAGGTTTGCCCGCTACCCATCATGTTTTTCCTTATTTTCCCTGAAAAGGATAGGAATGTCCTCTTTACCTAGACATTTATTGGGTATGTCGAAAATGCAAACACTTTCTGTCAGAATCTCAAACTCTCCCTCAGTGAACGAGCCTCATGTTTTAATCTTGTGTATTTTTGTTAACAAATAATAGTTGTGTAGTGATCGTTTTACATGTTGTGGTAAGACATTTGTTTCTGGGGAAAATAAAGCATTCTCTTTGATCGATGTTTTGTAAACCATCAGCATCTAGGCAATCACCTTGCAACATAGTGTATAAAGCATCATTACCTAGCAATTCGTATTCAAATAATACACTTGAAATGTAAGTTTGATCAATTGAATGGTAATTTGCATTCATGTAGTCATTCAAATCCCACGCGCTTTTTAGAACACTTTCGTCTGTTTGCAGAAAGAAAAAAAACAGTGTTTGAACATCTCAATCCATACAACCGTAGATGTCACTTTCGGTTTGTTGTTCTTGTAAGTAACATTGTGGCAAAATGTGAATGCAAATAATAAATGAACTTCTACAACGCGAATTTTGCAGCAAATTCTTTCGAAAATTAAACATATTTGCAGATACGCACACCAACGTAAACAGATCTCCACTAAAAGAAATACATACATCTATGCTCTTTTAAAGGGTTGCCGTAGTTACGTATTAACGCATCTATCATAAGAAGGAAAAACAATAGTTTCGAGGTTTAAAATGTATTCATTAAAACTTAAAACGATTACAAAAATTCTTGCAAAGAACTTTATAAGTTAATGCTTACAATATGAACACGCTATACAATAAATCAGCACAAACAATTAGGCCCTCTCAAAAGAGCTGCCATGACATTAGCCTTTCTATTGGAGTCTATTCTATTTGATGAAAAAAGGGAGGACAACAATTTTGAAGTTGAAAATGTCTTTAATATAACTCAAAACGAACACAAAACGCTATGCAGTGAAATGAATGCCTATAATATGAAAAGCAGAACCCCCTAACAAGGCTCATGACGGACAACCACATGTGAGTTACTACTTAATGCTATGATTACCAATCTTCCTTCTACACTACTTCCATGGCAAAACCATGATAAGATATCAATTCCCCCTAAAATGAACAATCTCGTAGTCAGTAGCTCGAGCAATAACTTGAGCTGCTTTAATTAATTTTCTTAGTGAATCT
This sequence comes from Chiridota heheva, assembly GCA_020152595.1. Classification (NCBI taxonomy): domain Eukaryota; kingdom Metazoa; phylum Echinodermata; class Holothuroidea; order Apodida; family Chiridotidae; genus Chiridota; species Chiridota heheva. Next base: position 1,361,004 of record JAIGNY010002082.1, on the reverse strand, counting down.
AGGTAAGTGCGAATTTACCGCCACTCAAACCTACAATGATAAAGTGTTGTTGCCATACCCGACAACGCCGGATGTGACAACAATGTGACTGATATATAATCAATAGAATAAATATATTTCCTGCATATATGTAATTCTTCTATATCCCTTCTTTCGTCGGGATTTTACTATTGGATCTATAATGGAAAAATTTGTGCAGTGATTTTAATCACTACTTGCACTTGCAAAATATCACAAATTATCCTTTTCCTTGAATGCTTGAGCAAACTTTGGAGATATGTGACATAAAAAGATACAACTGCACAAAATAAACATTTCGGGATAGAGAACTAGATCGAAAACTTAGAATTTGAAACTACAAAAAGGTGATTATCGCTAAAAGATATCTGAAAAGAAATCGAAATATCAACTCAACAGTTTTCAACAACGCAACAATATTTGTGAAAGAATAGCATTAATTTGGGCAAAAAAAATATGGAATTTGGGGAAATGTCGTGACATGTACTCCTTTATCAAAAACCCGAAGTTTTGATCGCACACGTCATAGATACCCTTGAGAAACGAATTTTCGAACAATGAAATAAAAGGATCGAACTTATGAGTTTTTGCTTCAAATTCTTTCTAATGATCTTCCAAGCGGAAAAAAGAGTTTTGGCAATATTCTTTATGACCAGTTATTTCCAATGTACTCAATGAACTATTAGTATTTGGTCTACGACGATCGACTAATACCGAGAATTTATTGTTAACCTTACCTACATTAAAAAGCGTCATTTAGAGTAGTTTGGGTAGAATACTGACTGATTTTATACCTTACTTCTAATTTTGCACATTTACATTTCATTGAGAGGGAATAACTCTCATAACGTGCGGAAAAGAAAAGGTTGGTTTGCCCTGCAGCTAAATTACATCGCTTTATAGCAGTTACCTGGACAGCTGGATGACTGGATACAAATCCATACATTAGCAGCTTTGTATTATGTAGCTTTGGAAAACAACTTAAGTGCAACAGGATATTGGTGTTTACGGGATTGCCGACAATTCTAAATAAAAGGAAAACATAAATATCCCTGTTGACACGAAAAGTCTTTAAAAGATGGAAAGAATCTTCTTCGAAAGTTCACTTAACTCTATTTAATGCAGGTACAAGGATACAAAATTTATTTGAAGATACGCAAAACAGATGGATGAGATAGATCTTATCATGGAGCTATTAACTGAAATAGCTCCATGACTTATCGAAGCAATGATCAGAATAACCAAATTTTCTGTTTTTAAAAAAGTGAACAGAAAAATTGAGAAAATGGTTGTTTGTTGCCCTCTAACCAACAGACGATAGAAGTAAAGATCGTGCTGCTGTTCAGTAGAATGCGGCTGTTTTGCACCAATTACTTGGTTAAAGAAACATTGTGGTTATTTTTCTTGTCAGTAGAAAAACCAACACGAGTAAAGATATCTTTTCTGTCCAATGTGCCGATGACACAAGAATGGCTGTTTTCTAGGCAAGCTAATGATTGTTTTGGTTTTTTCAGGCATGTGTACATTAAGAGTATGGGTGTGGTTTTAATTGGCAGATTTCAAAAGAAACAACGTGGTTGCTTTCAAGTCGCAAGATAATTAGACAATTATTTCCATATTTCTAAATGCACCGTGACGTTTTATGAATGAATAGGTTTACAATTTCAAAGAGCTTTTGAGTTATTTCAATCTTAATTCTTTCTTTGTTTTGAATAAATTCTAGTACCTTTTATTGATATATGTCTAATTAATTTCCAAACTGGAAAATCCTTAGACATTTTTATGTTTTTGATTTCGGGACTGACCATTTTTCTTTCCATCCTTGCATTAACAGTGTTGAAATTACTTGGAATGTGGAAAGCGGGCCTACGATTTCGGATGGGATGAAGTGTCATGTGGCCAATTAATACACCAAAAGTGCATACATGAAAAACAGTGAGACCAAATATTTCTTCGTGCTACTAACTTTTTTCAGAATATTATGCATATTGAGGTAGGAGAGGTCGTTTTTAATGATCCTCAGCTCCTCAACCTACAATCTCTGGGAATTCTCCACTCCACTTCCCGACATGATAGTCCCTATAAACTAAAAATTATCATAATGATACAACAAACAAAACGTATGTAAATACTTCAAACATGTATAACTCATTTAATAATGTAAACCCTGATACAGAAGTCCATAAACACTTCAAAATGAGTAATTCAGTGATCAGATATTTATATCTTGTATGAAACTACTATATCTCTTTTATGCAGCCGATATTATACATTATTTTGGAATATGATAAAAAATAGTCACAACCTCATTTAGCAAAGACTTTTGACAATATACATATATAATACGACTGCACTTTCTTATTTCCATACGTGTTTGCACTTTCTTATATCCTGAACAGAATACGACATATATCAATAATAAATTTCTTAATCATTGCAATATCTTTTATGTACAGTGTACTTATAATTCATAAGAAGTTACATCCAGCATAACTTAATTATCGTAAAGTATTATTTTCAAGATTCTTACAGTACGAACTGTAAACAAGAATTTCTGTAATTAATACACACAAACTGATAATAATGATGAAGTTTGCGTCATACCTAATACATTTCATATTTCATTTCATAACCATTTGTTTCCTAAATATGCAAAAGCAAATGCATATAATATTTTAGAAACAACATGAAAATCTGTCTGTGTAGTCAGTAAGAGGGTGTAGCCAGAGGGAGGGGGGATGATCCCCCTTTCAGAAGCCCTGTCCCTCCCTGTTACCCCCCAAATAAAATAACAGAATATAGTGTAATTAATTTGCATCATTAATCTCGCTCCCGAAAAATGTAATCCTGCCACACTCTTGCCCCCCCCCTCCCCACCCCCCCCCCAAAAAAATGCCAGTACCTAGCTACGCCACTGGTCAGTAAAATTGGAAAAGTAGAGAGAAAGAAGTTGGAAAAACGTATTTTATAACTATCTTCCAGGGCATACGCATACGAAAAACAAAAACACATCGCCCTAACACTTTGTATTTGTTGCATCTATCCTGGGGCGGTTGAGAAGCATTAACTGGACCGTACCTTTGATGGCATTTTTGAGAACAATATGGCATGATAGAAACGTCATTCAGGTCAATTGTGGTCAAGTGGGACAACCATTTAATTAAAAGGTAATGTTTCAAAAATAATGAAATTGCCATTCCCATATGGCATGTCATGTGAAAGGGAATTAAACTTCCTATGTATTGATACCTATTTTGAGTGTATTTGCCAATTATTTACTCCATTTTTGGTATTTTTTACCATTTCCCAAAAAATTAAAAAAAATAATTGTATTTCCATTAACTGCTAAAATAACTATCGAAATTTAATCATATTGTGTTCTTTTTTTCCTAAGAACTTGTATATACTATCTCAAAACTGTTGTAAAAAACTATTTAATCTTGGGGTATTCATTATAGATTGAGGATATTTTGAAATTACTAAGTCAGAAATATAAAAATGAGCAAAATTTTGCATAACAGGCCTATACAGGTTTCTACAAACTGACAAATTGACCTCGCATGCGTTACTCCAGTTATTTGTTACACATGTTTTAAAAATGGTAATATTGGCATTACCATATTACATGTTATATGGAAGAAAGAAAAAAAGAACTTATTTAAGGGTTTGGGTGGCTTTTTCAGAACAATATGGCATCCATGGCAGGAACGTCGGTATGAGTCCGCGCCGGGCGCTTTTTTTCCTGCAGCCAAGAATTGCCATTACAGATTTTTTTTAGCCAATCATATACAAGAATGACGATGACGTAAACAAATATGAATATTCATATTCAACTTATGACATATCGTCTGACAAAATAATTTGGGACTTAGTAATTCCATGACTGCGAGTGAATAACATTACTTTGCCGGAAAACAATGGAAAAAAACCTGACACTACAGATATGGCACAATTTAAAATGTGCTACGAAGCGAATCCGCCTTTGAATATCTAGGAAGTATTTAACAAGATCTCGGTAAGTGGTGCTTTGAGTGAAGTTCTAACACTCGCTCCTTGTATGAAAATTAAGACATAATTTACAAAGTAGTAGTTAAGCGACTTTCCCTTGCATTAACACTTTCCCTTAACACGTTGTAGGCACGGAGTTTTTGGTTAGTGTGTAAAAATCAAGACGGGGCCCATTCGCAGGGCAGTGATAACATATACCCTAACCTAAAACCTAACCCCAACCCTAACCTTATTCGCAGTGCTGGCTTGAGATACTGTGTGGATATTCGCAGGGCTGCCCTGCGAATAATCACTTCAAAAAATCAAAGTTGTATAGCAATAGTTCTCACGTTGTATACGTAGATCTTCAAGCTGCTGTATATGCGTGAGATAATTTGCACTAGTTGTAGGTATGTCTAGGCTTAGTACGAGTTCATCCCTAAATATACTTTTGTTTAAGTTGTAGGTGAGTTTTATCCTTTTCGAAGATTTTTGGGCGGAGTGCGTAGTCGTAGTGAGTTAAATTTCTTCTTTGATTCAATTCTTTTTTTAAATTTAATATATATTTTTTTTTAAGTTGTAGAGCCTATATTTTTCAAGAATATATGGAAACAACATATGCGTGATGAACTTGTACATATAGTTAATTATACATGTATAAAGACACATTATTGAAATATCCAAAAAGTCCTGATTTTCCTTTTTGGACGGAGTGCGTAGTCGTAGTGAGTTTTAAAAAAGGTGCTTAGAATTTTGACTACGACTCTGCACTTTATGCCACACTGTGATTGTATTTGAACTAAGCATCAATTTAGAATAAGAAGTTTCATAAAACCAACAAGTAACAAGTAAAATAAGTCAACGTAGACATAATAGCATTAGCCTAGGCCTAATAATGACATAACATCTCACCCACTATCACCACTATGTACTCCATGCATACATTACATACTATACAGGCTATAGTATAGTCCTATCTTATAGGACTAATGTTGCACATGAATATTCATATTTAATTACGTCATTGTCATTCTTGTATATGATTGGCTGAAAAAAATCTGTAAAGGCAATTCTTGACTGCAGAAAAAAAGCGCGTCCCGGGCACGTCTACACAGTGAGTGTTCTCTCTGTAACCTCCTATACATTGAATTATAACTAATTTTGAGGTCATGCGGGACAACCTTTAAATTAAAGCCTTATTTCAACAATGGCAATATTTGCATTATCATATTGCATATCATTTGAAGAGAGATTAAAATTTATATACATTGATACCTATTTTGAGTGGATTTGTAAAAGTTTTATTCATTTTTGGGGTAAAAATAGTATATTTTTACCATTTTTCGCCGAAATTTAAAAAATGAGTTTTTTCATTAACTGCAGGAAAAACCGTCAAAATCTATTCCTGTTTCATTGATTTTTTCCAAAAAAACTTTTCAATACTCTTACAAACCTGTAATGAAAATTGTTTAAGCTTGGGGTAGATTAAGGATATTTTTAAAAAATAAGTCAGAAATCTAAAATTGAGAAAAATTGCGCCCATTATACGGATTTTAGTACAAAGACCTCCAATTATTTCCGAACTTTACACAAGATTAATTTGATTTTAAATCCAATTTAAACCCAATAGCTGTTGAATGCAAATGAACAAGATAAGTTTTCGTACAATGCTGAATATTGGGTCAAAAAAGTTACTTTTGCTCAATTTGTAATTTCGAACACTAAGTATAAATTATATGTGAAGTTGAAATTGATCAAATTTACAGACTTCTGTTATTTTGAAAACGGTTTTAGTAGCTTTAGAGGTTAATTATCATCATTTTATAAGTAACGAGCTGCTGTAATATGAAATGAGAAGATTGGCAGGTTGGTTAGCGGATAGAAGCTCGAAATAATGTGAATGATATTGACTTACCATTAGCTCTGAGATATTTTCCTGTGAAAGCTAGAAAACAACAGATCCTCGCCGAAAACATAACAAGTTTTACATGTTTTGTGTATGTTCTTTATTTCGTTGGAGGAAGGGTGAAATGTTGGGGTCGAACTTACCGACCACCCCTCCTTTCCCTCATATTACACCTGCCGCTTTTTCCCCTTAATAAAATATGTCCGGACCGGTTGAAAGAGAGAGAGTCGATGTAGTAGGGCTTAAGAGGTTGAGTACGTCACAATGTTACAAAAAAGTAGCAAAACAACGGTCGACATTTGCAAGTTATTATTCTGTCTGCATGCATCAAACACCATCTAAAACAATACTGTTTCTATTCGTATGATGACAATTAATGTTGAATGATGTCTGGTAATGATTATATGTTGCCTTCGAAAAGTACGAAAGTTAACTGTCTTCCTACGTTCATCGACGAATCTAATGCACGTCATAATAATTTAGTCCACTGTGACTATTTTATTCAATATAATAAATAAAAATATTATACTGAAAAAGAATAAAAGAATACATTTTAAACCTTTTTTATGCTGACCTTTGAAGAGGTCATAAAGTATGATCGAAGATGTGATTTAGAAAAATAGCAAAATGGACAATTAACAAGGTAATAATTAATGGATGTAGTATCCGCTGATGGGATCATTGGGATTGCGGAAATCATTTCAGATTTTTTTTAAATTTTGGTTAATACGTTTTCTGTTTCGTTTTATCTTCTCATCAAATAACTTCAAACTGTATCCGTTTTGCTCGTTACCTAGTTACAGAACTTACTGTTGCTGTAAATGTCTAATCTTTAGAAACAGTGGCATACAATACTCAAATCTCTTTATCCATCATCGGCTTGTAAATATCATCCAACATAGCCACGTCAGCCCTTTTTAAAGGGCATTATAGTATCATATTAGAGCTAAGATGAAAAATAAGTGCCCTGGAATTATTGAAACCTATTAAAGTAGTTAAAGTATGTACAAAACTAGGTGTTAATATCGCCGGAGGTGCGTCACACTTTCCATTTTACAAATTAAGTTCTTAAAAACGTCTACCTGCTGCGCGAAATCAAAGTGTAGACATGAAAATCTGTTAAGATTGCAATACATATTATTTTGTACTCATACTAATGAATGGGGACAATATTCTCAGTAAAGAAGTCTTGGAAATTTAGAAGAATAATAGTTTCCACTTTAGGTCTGACCAAATTTTGACGAATTTTAAATGTACATAAAATATATAAGATTTTGAGATTGATGATGACAGCTTAAAAAGTGTAGAAATCTTTTAGATTCTTTACTAAATCCCATTCATTCAAAATGAATAATCGGAATATCTATACTATATATTGGATACCAAAAATGGTATATGGTCTGAAAGTGGGGTAAATATGTCATCCATCAATGTCTTCAAAGTTATTAAGTACCAAGATTGTCTAAAAAGGGCATCTGACTTTAAGACTACTGGTCACAAGGTAAATACTTCTCACGAATTTCAGCAATTTTCTAAGCAGAAACTTAATGAATCCAGATAAGTTTTTCTTTTTATAGAAAAGTAAAGGTTTATGAACAATTAGCAACAACTTGAGCTTTCTTTGGAACAAAATATGCTATAAACCAAGAAAATAGCAAAAATTAATTAAGCTCGTCCAATTATTTTATCATTTCGCAGCATTTTGATATGTTATATGATTTTTTCACATATATTTAATGATTCTCAAAAGTAGCACGTACTTCTGCACTTTGTATTTACCAAATGTACTGATTGTACATTAGATCAAAAAAGGCCCAAAATGGAAATAACTGGTAACAAGCTGAATATTTCAGGATAGATCTAGAAAAACGTGTAGAATAACATACTAAACAGTAGGAGAGAATCCTGGACTTTTGGTGTAATAATAAATTTACACCAAAACTTGGAGCTTCGTATTCATTAAGATCATGAAGGCTGCCATTTTAACTCTAGGAATAACGTTAAGTCAATGGGGATTTTAATGAGGACGCGGGGGGTATTTTTGAAGAAAAAAAACCGATATCAAATGAATATTCATTAGATTTGACGGCGGACTTTTCAATTTCACCGTGGACTTTGCGATACAATAACAAAAGACTTCCGTTGATAGGTGTTGATTTTTTGAACACATGGTTCTGTGTTGGCTTGGTCATCGCTGATACCGTGTACATGCATCGTAAATTACACTACACAAACAATGCCGTTCTTATAGTAAAAATCCCATTGATATAACGTTATCACAAGCTAAAATGGCGGCCTCCACATATCTTAATGAATACGAAGCTCCAAGTTTTGGTGTATTTTCTTATAACACCAAAAGTCCAGGATTCTCCTGACTGTTGGTGGTGGTGGTGGTGGTGGTGGTAGTGGTGGTGGTAGTAGTAGTAGTATTGTTTGTTTTGAATGTTGTGAAGAAACAAATAAATGAAATGAAATGAAAAATCCACGAAAAAACGGATCGCAAGATTTGATTGGATGTGGACGAAATGCCCACAAATTTTCCAAAAAAGACGCCCTCACTTTTCGGTCAAAGAGAGCTTCTTTAGGTAGCTGATTTCTTATCAGTTGGCTGTACGCAATTCGGTCGGTTTGGGAAATATGCAGATGCCGCAGATAAGTTTACCTTGATCAATTTGCATGACATAATCATTTTTTCCATTTATAAACAACAAAAAGTACGATTTACTGAAGAGAAAAAAGGTTATTGTAAAGTAAGATTAGGATTAGGGTTAAAATTAGGCTTCTTAAATGTTCACTGTTTAAGTTTTCAAATTGTTTTTGAGAACCAAAAATATTAAACATAGACTTGTTTGGGGCATGCGCATTCTTCACATTTGTCCATGATTCTACGTGCTGCTGGCTGTACAGGGTATTGAAATGTAAGTAACGATGACTAATTAAAAATGTAATATGAACTTTAATTTCACTCAATAATAAAACTGTCAAATGTTTGTTTGCTTGGTGAGGGCTTAAGGATACCACGACAACAAGGGTTAAATTATGCCTGAGAGGTTAGATCATTCTAGAGGTAGGAAGGGAAAAAACAGAGGGATATTAAGAGAAATACAAGTACTAAAAGTCAGAAAGCTGGGATCGAGAGAGGAGGTGCATAGGTGAAAAACACAAAGTAGAGAGAGGGGGTGGGAGAGGAGGACTAAATATGGTTGTAGAGGGAAGCATGATGAAGGAAGAAGATAATTTTATCAGGAGGCTTTTTCTGAAAGAACTCGGTAATTGAGTTGTGGGGAGCGAGGGAAGTTCTGGTAATGTTGTACAAGAGAACGTGATGCACTGTGAGGGTGCAATGGCAATTGTTGCACAGGGGTTGGGGGAGCCAATAAGGAGGTGGGAGTCAGTGAGGTGGGTGTGACCTATTCTAAGACGGATAATATGAACGTTGTCGATACGAGAGAGGTTGTGGATGGTGAGTTTGATCGAAATGGTGGACTGGATGACGTGGAGTTTGTTATCAATTTAGGAGTCCCATGAGGTTTGCCAGCGGTCACGAACAAGGGAAGCGATAAGCGGTTTGATGTCAGAAAGGGTTTTGAGAAATTGGGTAAGAGAGGTTGAGGGCAAGCTTAGCGGCTGCATCAGTCCTGTCATTGCCAGGGATGCCAACATGGCTGGGTATCCAAAAAGAAAGAATACTTTTCCTGCAGAGTTTGGGCGAAAGGAGTTTCCGGAGGAGGAGGTGGGATGTGGAGTTATTCCATTTAAGATTGAGTAAAGAAGTAAGGACAGCCTTGGAGTCGGAGAAGATGGCAAAGTGGCTGGGCGGAGAGCATTCAATAAACTTGAGGGCGAGGAAGATGGCCTTTGCCTCGGCTGAAAAGATGGAAGAGTCGGGAAGTCTGCGACTGAGGGTGATATCTTGAATAATCGCAGCAGCAGCTGTATGTGTAGTCTTCCTTGGAGCCATCAGTATAGATGGAGGTGTAGTTTGAGAGTTGGTCTTTGATTTGGTTGTAGAGATTGATGAAGAGGTTAGGGTGTCTTTGGGTTTTGTGAGGAGTGGAGAGGCCCGGGTGGATAGAAGAAGGGGGTGGCCCAGGGAGGGAAAATGGGCCAGGAGAAGGTGCTAAGAGTGGCGGGATGGATGCCGAGATGGAGGAGGTCTGATTTGATGCGTAAGCTAAAGGGATACAGGGAGGGGATAGGGTTTTAGTCCTATCAAAGAGGGTGGAGAAGTTGGGGTACCTAAATGAGGTTAAAACAGGGTTCTGGGTGTTGGTGAGAATTCTCAAAGCTTAGAGGAAGCTAAGCTTTCTACACAGAAAGGGGGTTCTTTAAGTTCAACATGAAGACTGGTGAGTGGGGACGTCCTGTAGGAACCCAGACAAAGCCTGCGGGCTTCATTTTGGATGGTGTTGATGTGTTGAGGTAAGAGTTGTGAGCGACACAGTAGACAATATTGAAGTAGTCAATCTTGGCACGAATGGTTAGCCTGAAGATTTTGAGGAGAGCATGGCGGTTCGCACCCCAAGTGGTGTTGGAGAAGAGGCAGAGAAATTTGAGGGAGCTGTTGCATTTCGGTTTCAGGTTGGTGGTGTTGCTTGTAGGAGAGTTTGGGGTCTAGAGTTAAACCCAGGAACTTTGTGTGTTCAACTTTAGGGATGCGATTGCCATTGAGCACGAGGTTCGGGTTGGGGTAAAGGTAGTTGAAATGACAGAAGTGCATGCAGACTGTCTTGTCTTTGGAAAATTTAAAAGCGTTATTGCACCAGTCTTGCAGCTGGTTGAGGCTGAGTTAGAGCCTATTTCGACAAGAGGAAAGCTAGGGGAGGAGTAGAAGATAGTGATGTCGTCCACGTAGAGGACACGTTTGATGTTGGGGCCAAGGTTGTCCGCGATGTCGTTAATGCTCAGGTTGAAGAGAATGGGGAAGAGGATGTTGCCCTGGGGGACGCCTTTTCTTGGGAGTAGGGTAGAGGTTGGAGAGGGTGTGGCCAATACGAACTTGGAACTGCCTGGGTGAGAGGAGTTTTGAATATAGATGGGGAGGTGGTCTCTGAGGCCGATGGTGTAAAGTTTGCTAATGCCGTATTTCCAAGTAGTGTCGAAAGCTTTCTCGAGGTCGAAAAAGATAGCAATGAGGTGTTCCTTTTTAGCAAAGGATTCTCGGATAGCGGTATCGAGCAAAATTAACTGGTCTAGGGTATTGAGAAGTTTCCGGAATCCGCTTTGGTAAGGGATCTCAAGTAACCAGTTTATTCACTGGTTAATGATCCTTTCCATAATTTTACAGAGACAGCAGGTAAGGGCGCTGGGCGGTAGCTGGGGGAAAGGGGGGAAGGGGGTCGGTACTGTCCTTTCTCGGTTTGGGGAAGGGGGTGACAATAACTGTCCTCCAGATAAGGGAATGGAGTGTGAGGACCAAATGTTGTTAAGGATGGCGATTGGGTAGTGGTGACCTTCTTGGGGAAGGTGTTTCAGGAACTGGTAGGAGATGTTATCTAGGCACTTGGAGGTGCAGCCAGCGTCGTGGATGGCTTGGTTTAATCCAGAAAGGGTGAGAGGGGTGTTGTAGCTCTCGGTGTTGTCGGAAGGAAAAGTGATACTCTGGGCTTCATCGCGAGCTTTTTTGGTTTTGAAAGCATTAGGGTAGAAGGGTAGTTGGTCGAGGACAAGATGTTGCTAAAAGAGGCGGCGAGGTGGTTAACGATGTCTTTTTTTTCGGTGAGAAGGTTATCATTTCAGGGGAGATGGCAGATGGGAGACTTGTCCAAACTGTGGTGGAAACTGTTAACCATTCTCCAAATCTTCTTAGTGGGGGCGTTGGTGGTGAGAAAAGAGATGAAGTTGTTCCAAGTGTTGGTTTTACTGTCCTTGATAGTGCGCCTGGCCTTGGCACGGCTGATGCGAAAGAGCTTGAGGTTGTGGGTGGTCGGGTTAGTTTTGAACTTCCTGGGGTCCTTTTCCTGTTCTTGATGGCGGTTTTGTAGTCATCAGAGAACGAGGGTTTGGGGGTGGTTAGGGTTTTTTGGGAATAGAGCAGGTGGTGATGTTGAATGTTACTAAAGTTTGACATGGGATCTGCACCCTCGAGGAGATAGGGGATAGGTGCGAGTCACAGAGATTTCGCAAAGGGGCCAGTCAGCCTTCTCGAGGTTCCAATTGGGGATGTGTTCAGTGGTGGTTTGAAAAATGGAGTGTATAAAAAAAGGCTAATAGTCACTACCACAGAAATCAGCAGTGACCTTCCAACTAAATCAAGGAGGAGGTTGGGGGAACAGATAGATAGGTCAATACAGGTGAGGGAGCCTGTGGCAGGGTGAAGGTAGGTCGGGGAGTTAGTGTTGAGCAAGGAGAGGTTGTGCTGTCGAAGAGTGTTTTGACGAGTTTACCTCTGGGGGTGGTGGTATTGGAGCCCCACAGGGAGTTGTGAGCGTTAAAGTCACCAAGAAGGATGAAGGGGAGGGGAGCTGAGCGATGATGCTGTTAAGGCTGGTTGGCTGAACGTTGGCGTTAAGGGGGGGGAGATAGATATTGCAAAAAATGAATGTTTTGTGGAGGGAGATAGACATACAGATGGTCTAAAGATCGGTGTTCACGTGAACAGGGCTGTGTAGGATATCGTGTCTAATGAGAATGGAGACGCCCCACAGGCCCTGACGGCGTCCACTTGATCTTCGTGATAGCAGGCGAAGTTGTTGAGGGAATAATGGTCAGTGGTTTTCAAAAAGGTTTCTTGTGGGCAAAAGACGACCGGGTTGAATGTGGTGGCCAATAGGTCAATTTCTTCAGAATTGGCCTTAAGGCTTCTGATGTTCCATTGCATAATGTTGTGAGTGTTATTGTAATTGTTTATGTTGCACGTCATAAGAAGGCACGCGGTTATCTTGAGGAAGGTCTGTTAGATCTGATTTGGCTTATTTTTTTTTTCTTGGATTTCTTCCTCCTTTTTTGGGAGCGGTTGTTTTTAAAGGTTCGACGAAAAGTATGTTCGGTAATCGAAAAATTCATCTTCTCTTCAGTATCATATGTGTGGGTTTGGATGGGTTTGTTAATTGGTTTGTTGTTTGTTGGTTTGGTGTTTGTTCGCCAGGTTGGCTTGAGTTTGATGGCATTAGAGGTGTTGGGGTAGTGGACAACAGGAGTCTTAGAGGAGGAAGGAAGGTTGGAGAGAGAAGTGGTGGTGGTGGAGGTGGTCTGGGTAATGGGTGTGGTTGGGTTGTTGGCAAAGGTAATGGGCTTAGGACTGGGTAAGAAGAGCCACGTGAGGTTGCTTTGGGTATGTGAGTCAGTTTTAGTTGTGTTAGGGGGTGGTATTGGTGTTAGAGGAGACTGCGCTCGTGTAGGGAGGTTTAGTGTGGAGGGAAGCGAGAAATTGCTTCCTGGCCTCCGGGTAAGGGATGTTGGGACTAAGGGTTTTTAGTTTGGTTATTTGCTTTTCCTTAAGCCAGGCGGGGCAGTCTTTTGAGAAGAAGGGATGGTTGGCTGGGTGAGTACCATCGCAATTGGTGCAGAGTGGGATGCTGGGCAGGAGGTGCTGTCATGGTCCAGGGCCTCCACAGTTGCCACACCGCGCTTGGTTGCGGCAGGAGTTTTTACCATGGCTATACCTCTGGCACTTATGACAACGGAGGGGTTAGGAATATAAGGGGTAATAACATCTGCTCTAACGTCTTTTCATAAAATGATATGTCTGACTCTGCTCTGTGTGGTACAGCGATATCGAGAAGTAGAAGTAGAATAAAAAGAACATTATTTTCCGTTATTAGTTTGTGATATATTTGCAGGTGTAATTTGTTGGAGATCTTCCCTGTAAGACATCAAGATAACTTAACCTTCCGCTTAACTGAGTATCATTCCCAGTGCTTGGCAAGTTGGAATAATTAGTCCATTTTCAAGAAAGGGGATAAAGACTCATTCAGTAGTTATCGGCCTATTACACTATTGTGTGCTTAAGGCAAAGTATTTACAAAAGTTTTATGTAGTAGACTATGTGATTGGCTGTCGGATCATGATATCCTTTTTCTTGCTCAGGCCGGTTTTCGAGCAGGGTTCTCTACGATTGATAATTCCTTTGTACTTCACACTGTCATTTCTAAAGCATTGAGTAAACCACGCGGAAAACTTTACGCCACGTTTGTTGATTTTAAAGCTGCATTTGATGACATCAATTGCAATATTTTATTCAAGAAACTTTATAATATGGGAATGAGAGGTAAATTCTATGAGATACTTATATCAATGTATTGTAATATTGAGTCATGTGTAAAGACAAAGGACGGTCTTACCCCCAAATTTGATTGTGCGAGAGGTCTGAGACAAGGTTGTAATCTATCCCCGTACTTATTTTTACTTTATATCAATGATATTGAAGAGCGATTAAAGTCCACAAACACCCGAGGAATTCTATAAATAACAATAATATATGTTGTCTTCTTTATGCAGATGACCTCGTGATCTTTTCAGAAAATGTTTATTCCTTGCAAAGTTTACTAAATGTTTTCCAAGGTTATTGTAACGAGAATAATTTGACTGTAAACTCAGATAAAACGAAGGTAATGGTTTTAGAAAGGGTGGACACATTGCAAGAAGTGAACGATTTTATTTCAAAGGCAAAATTATTGAGACTGTAAATAAGTATAATTACTTAGAATTAAATTTTACGCCAAAAGGAGTATGGTCAAAATGCCAAGTTCAACAGATTTAAGTCTAAGGTTGCTTTATTCAATTTTAAGAAAATTTTGTCTATAACTATTGATTTACCTGTAAGTAATATCTTTCAAATTTTTGATCAAAACATAATGCCTATTTTAACATACGGTTATGAGTTATGGGGTATCACCCCCATGAAAGTACAATAAGAGTTTACAATTCGTTTCATAAATATGTTTTAGGTTTACCACCAAATGCCATAAATATTATAGCTCTAGGAGAGTTGAGTCGCTTTCCTTTAAAAGTCAAACAATACTATAGCAAATAACATATTGGTTAAGACTTCTTATCCTTGATAAAGACAGGTATCAGACCCATTGTTATGTAGAACAAAGAATATTGGAAAACAAAGGAGTGTTATTATGGGGACTGTGTGTTAAAATATTTTGTATGAAACTGGGTTTGGTAATGTTTGGGAAGGGCAGGGAGAAGGGATTACTACACATTTCTATGAAAATTTTAGGCAGCGAGTTTTTGATATAGATAGACAGAACTGGTTGAGTGATATCAAATATAGAAGTTTTTTGCGTTGTTATGCACAATTTAAAACAGAAAGCTACGCAGAGCCATACCTATTATTCAATAATGTTTTTAAATTTAAAAAGTTGGTCTTGCCTTGAAATTGAAGTCAACGAAGGCCGTTATTGTAATATAACCTATGAACAGAGTTACTGTCATGTTTGCAATTTGAAAGAAGTTGGAGATGAATATCATTTTCTCCTAATTTGTCCATCCCTTTCTGAAATCCGCTGTAAATTTATCCCAAAATATTTCTTTCAGACTGCAACTAGAACAATATGTAATACTTAATTAGCAGCAAGTTCTAAATACTTATTTTGCAATTATCACACTTTATTTTACACGCAATGGAAGCAAGACGTTTGTTTCTTTCTTTTTGATTATTGTTTGTTGTTAGAACCTCAATCATGTACCATTTGATTTATTGTTTATGTTTGTGACAAAGGCCAGATTGCCTAAAGCACTGTAATAAATTGTATTGTATTGTATTGATTGATGTGAGGGATAGGCAAGAATATAATAAGCAAGGAAATGTGGTGGATTTGTGGATAAGTCTGGCTTTTCTTCATTCATTCATTTAATAAGATAGAAATAATAATTATAAGTCATCTGAAGAAATTTCACATAGTGCAAAACAAATTAGCATATATTTTCTAATTTCTTAAGACATTAATTCGTCAATATAAACATACATGGGAGCGGCCATTCTGTTCATACGCCTTCTAAACAAGGATTCCAAATACCCAACACAGATTAGAATATGAATGTATATTTTTTATAATCTATTTTAAATTTTCTAACTTCTAAGCAATTATTTGTTCTTTTGCGTGGGTCTATGAATTTTTACTTGTATACGATATTAATGATTCAAGGCCCTAAAATGATCATTTTGGAAAAAAAATTCCAGAGAATTGTAAAAAATACATTATGTGTGATAGCACATAGGTCAAATAATGTCATCATTGGTATGATTTTAATACAAAATAACAGCCTTTATGTTACAACTTTAAACTTGGATAACTTGAGAATAGAATGAGAGTTTTGGTAGTTGGTTTATTTTGTAATTCTTATTCATATATCAATCTAGAATATTTGCTTGTATGTCTCTTTATCTGACAATGCTTTCAGTAAAATTAGGAACAAAATAGCTCATTGTCAACCTAAAATGAAAATGGGATCATTATTTTTCTGAGGCAGTTACATAATATTCCTTAATATAATTGTTGTTCCCTTTGGCATTTCATACATATCACCCAACACGTAATGTATGTACTAAATATCAACATAGTACGAACAAGAACACCCTTTAAAAAAGGGCTGTTGTGGCATTTTTTTGTATTGATAGTAATAAAGAAAGCAGTGACGTGTCTAAGGGGACTACAGGGGTCTTAGCCTCCCCTCTCCTCCCCAAATTCTATTAAAGCCGTAAATATAATTAACTGAAATATCAAATGAATCATTGCGGCATTTTTTGCAATCGTATCGACTGAGCTATCCTTAATTTTGTACCGAACCTTTTACAGTTTGCACCAAAAATCCTCCTATTTTTGACCAAGCATCAGCATTCAGATTTTGGCCCTAAATCTTCAATATTGACCCAAAAATCTGCACTTTTGGAAAAAAAGCTTCAGGCTTTTATCAAAAATTTCATTTTTGGACCAAGTTTTCAAAGACCACAATCTTAAATATAGAACCAAAAACCTTTGGATAAAGAGGTGAAGTTCTTGTTATCAGAGCAATGCGCACAAGGGAGCCATAATGAAAATAAAGGAAATTTCCTAAAAATGTAGAAAATTTTCTAAAAATTAAGAAAAATTCCTGTAAATTCAAGAATTCTCGAAAATTTTCCATAATTTTTCCCAAGTAGCGTGGGCAAAAAGATAAAAGCTTATCTTGAAATTCTATTTCTTTGAAAAATCAAGACAAAAACACAAGAGAACTTTCAAAACCGTAATTTATTCTATTTTTCTGAGAAATGCAGCATGTTACGTGATCAAACGCTTCAACTAATTATGTTATGTACGTGCAAAGTAAACGTCATGACAACAATTTCGACCATTTTGACTCAATGATTCTAATGCTAAGTCTGTAAGTTCAAGTTGTCAACAATACTTAAAACTTACCATAAACAGATATAAGATAGGCAACACAGAATGTGTGCATTTGCTTTTATTTCTTTGACATAAAATGAGTATAAGGTTAATCAATTTACAAGTGTTTATACAAGTATAAACGGTAAAAGAAGATTAAAATGAATGAATTATGTCGGCCCTTCAGTAGGTTCATGAAGTTGAGGTTTAGTTCAGTATAGTCCATTACTAAATGGAACATGAAGGAAACTGGTTTGGCATCAAATTGTGAAGGGGTATACTGAACTGAAGTCAAACGTGAGATACTACTTCAGTTCTTGTAACCATGGGATCTGGCGCGAGAGTATTAACATCGAGTAACTCAAATGTACAACCTCAAACTTGAGAAAATACACTAATTACAAGGACGTCAGGATTAGCCAAATGAGAATAATGTAATGCTCATTTTAGAGGTACTGTGGCTGATAGTTAAGGAGTCATGCTCGTATTCGAGAGGTACCGAGTTCGGTTCCCGTCGTTGGCGCTGCATTGTGTCCTTGAGCAAGACACTTTACTCTACTTGCTTCGGTCCACTCAGCTGTAAAATAAGTACCAGCACTGGCTGGGGACTTAATCTGCGATGGACTGGCGTCCCGTCCAGGGGGCGTATTGTACTCTGATCCGATTGCGCCATGGAAACCGGGGATAAGATTAGTTTGGATGGATTAAGCTAAGCAATTTATCTAAAGAAGCGCGTTCTTGCTGTTGAGGAACAGGACAATAGCTTGGCGCCCATTTGTTTACAAACAATTACCAACAGTGGCGAATGGTCCAACAATTCTTTCAAATCTGTATAATGGTTTGGCGATACTGGATATTAGTATGTAAACTAGATGCAATCGTACGCAAACTAGATGCAATCGCACGTAAACTAGATACAGTAGTACGTAAACTATATGCAATCGTACGTAACCTATATGCAATCGTACGTAAACAGGCCAATAGCCAGGAATTTTTAAAGGGGGTTCGTTTTTCGTATAAAATTCCAGGTGCTTATTACTCTTTTAGATTTCACAAGGGCACTTCCTCAACAAAAGAGGGCTCGTTCGCTCGGACGAATCCCCTTTCCTCCTGGCTACGCGCATGGTAAACTATATGCTATCTGAACTTTTACAACAGTACTAGGATGAAGTCACATGCTAAATGTCATGTTTCCGTTTGTTCGCCATGTGTTTTATAGAAGTTCCAAATCCTCTATGTAGTAATTAAGGATGTCAAGTTCGGTTTATATTTGTGGAATGCACATGTTATTGATTTTTCAAACAAAATACACAGATTACTGGCTGATGTACAGCATTCTTCTAAGATAATGTCGTATCGCAGCTGTAACTAATGCAAAGATCGATTTAATCAACATCTTTATTTGATGACTTTTCCCTTTTGGCAGTTTATGGACATTTACATAATTGCAAATTGATGTAAGGTGGGATTACATAGCTTAAATTACAGATTATTACCTGGAAACTCCTGACTTAAGCCAAGGCAGTTAACATTTCATATTCAGCTAAGTCCTGGCAGCCTGGAGAAACCTAATTTAAAGGATATGGATTATGGAACAAACGAATGTTTAGGAGATGACACCAGTTTTGTTCTTCTATAAAAGAAAGCCAAATCAAAGAAGCTAAATTTTACCTAGCAATTACAGGCAACATCTTTTAAAGAAATAATTGAACAAAATTAGTTATTTTATATTATTTCATGTTTATTTTTATTTTTATGACGGTTCATAGATGACTTCGCGTTAAGAATCACCTTTTGCATCGCGTATTCTAGTGTCATCTTTTGCATCGCGTATTCTAGTGTCATCTTTTGCATCGCGTATTACCAGGGGAGTGTCATTTACAGGATTACAACTTGTTCAAAAACATATATTAACTCATTCGTCTGGTTTTGTAACGCGTTATGGAATGTATTGCTGATTTTAATTCGTATGTAGGTTAATGTATTTTGTTAATAAGCTAATACTTACCCAACAAACCAGTCATGCAATCATTTTTCTTATTAGTAGGATCAAATTTATCAATAATCTTATTAAAACTGTTTATATTTTGACTAGACACTTTATTCTGCCTCTAATGACTTAAAGCTAAGCTCCTTCATAATAAAAAGTAAGTTAAAAGTATACTTTTTTAATTCAAATTATTTTTAGCTCCAGGAAATCTTACTTTCAGACGTTTAGAATGAGAGAATTTGGATATGACAAACAAAACTGTTCAAGGTAGGCTTATTTGCGGTTCGAAACTTGTTTTTACTTTCCGTGATGGTGGCAAAAGCCTCCGAGTCTACGTCATTATGGTCGGAAGAGTCAACATTCTACGTCATCGTGGTCGGAGGAGTTTTATTGTTGTCGATTATATCTTGTTATCGCCGTATGGATGTAACGATCTTTAACCTATCGTTTCTTCTCCCTATTCTCACTCATGGTGGATCGGCAATTCCTTTTCTGCTCTAGTGGTAAATTCAGATGTGTGTCTTTCGTACAAGTGAATCATGAGCGCGTCAATAGCTTCCCTTTTTTGCAATTCATTAAAAAGCATTGTTCTTTTCGTACTTCTTAACCCTTCCATGTCCAACAAATCTTCAATTTATTTAAAGCATGGCACATTTTCTGATCTAATAAGATTCAACTCTGTGACTAATATATTTTTTATTTCCCACTCCCTCCCCCACTCCTCATCTTATTCCCTGGATGCGCCGCCCCTAATATCTTGACTTGGAAAATTATATAAAATGGTGTTGTGATAGTTTAATTTAATAATCAAGTATACCACTGATCTTTCAAGGTTAATAAAATTGTTATCGTTATAAATGTCCCTTATACCTCTTCGGATAAGTTCGTATTGGGTGTTGACATCAAAAGCGACAACATGACCCCAAAATTGTTTGAAGCTGACTATATGCCACTGGGCGTCAAAATGCAGATGCTATTATAGAACACATAGAAAAAAACATTTTAAAGTTTTGTTCGCGAATTATTTTTGACTAACATAAAAACGTTGTAAAAAAATAATTCCCCAACAAAACTTTCATTTTGTTTTTTTGTTTGAGAAAATCTTGGTTAACGCGACTGCCTAACGGTAACACATAATGAGAAGTCACCACTTTTCTTTAAATTTTTCAAAAAGCGCACGGTGAATTTTAAAAGCGCACGGTGAAAAGATCATTCATGTGACATTATTTCAAATCGTGAAGAGAAATTTAAAGCCTTCGCAGTGGTTGAGTTTCCCGCGCTCGAAATGTGTCTGATTCTGATGTTATTCCTATACAAATTTGAATTTGGATAGATGCATTGTGGGATACTTCTGTAAAGGATTCCTCGATCGGGAGAAGAAGACTGTTTTCTATCAGGGTAGGAAACGATCTGATTACGCGGTGGTAACTAGATTTGAATTCGTGTGTTTTGATTGATCGAAACACAATTGTACAAAGTGAACTTACATTGATATGTCAATCAGAATCGCTTTGGAATAAAATGTACGCCGCCACATTTTAATCACGCACGATAGACAGATAGATGGCCTTTAAATCTTGGTTACATAATAATAAAACCATTAGATTGTACCGTCTTCATATGAGGCTTTTATCTAACTTTTAAAAATGAGCTGCCTGATAACAACGTTGACCTAACCAGCTAACGTAACTTTGATATGAGGGAATTGTGCATCTCATCTTTGGACGGGATTTGCCTACCAAAAGTATGTGTGTGTGTGGGAGGAGGGGGTGGAGAGAATCTCAGAAAACCAATTTACCTACCAAAGGTGGGGGAAACAACAATCACGCTAAGATGCAAATAACAAACAACGATATAAAATATACATTACATCCATCGCGGGAGGAATTTGCCTACTAAAAGGGGGAAAAGAGAAGAAGTCGGAAAATAATATTTGTCTACCAAACGCGGGGGAAAAAATTACAACATCACGATAAGATCAAACAATACATACAAAATATACACAATCGTAAAAAGTTGGATTCGTGAAAAGTAGGGGTACCTCACCCCTTTTATCCCGTAATCTCGCCTATGGTCATATCATATCCAACAAACACCAAACGACACTTATAAGGCTGACAATAAGAGAACTTGACCCCGTCATTGTAATTGTGTGTTCACTCGTCGCCGTCGAAGTTGACAAGAATTGAGGTGAAACACTGACCAATGACGGCAGGTTTTGGCAAGCTGCAGCGTCGGGGTATTGAACGCACTGTATTAAAAAGATTTCCCTGTTAAAAGAAAAGGAATAAATGGAAATATGGGCAATAAATTAGTTTTAAGAATATCTTATAAGCTAAAACTCAATTTCTGATCATTTTTTATTCTGGTAAAAAAGAAAACCTATACAAATTTTCGTGAAGAAGTATGTAGCCTTGAATTCTTTATCAACTCCCTCTTTCAAGTATGTACAGAATAAATTTCCATATCTTTGCGAATTTTCAACTCCTTTTATAAGCAAATTCTTAAGCAAAACTATGACACACGAACGTGCAGACCTGTGTCTTTTCATATGTTAATTAATAACCCTCTAAATGGAAGCAGCTCATCAAATGTAAAAAAAGAAGAAGAAGGATTTTCATCTGTATATCATCAAACGTTTTGCACACATTAAACATTTCTCAATCATTGATCTCAGAAATGAGTGCGCTATTCTCACTATTTAAAGATTGTTCTGCTGGAGATGATATACTCTATCCTAATCTAATCATCCTAAAAATGCAAAAGTTGGAAATTATGATAATGAGCGAACAGGACTTTCCTTCGTTTCTTAAAGGAAAATTTCCATGAATTTGTATGTGCATTTATATAATCATTAAGGCACATAATAGAGAACTAATAAAGAAACACTGGCCCTATTCATCATGAGGGCAGAAGGAACTAAGTCAAGTAAGTAACTAAAGAAACAAACGGATGAAAAACATGTTGAATCTTTAAAAAGCGATATCTCCTAAACGGAGTAAGATATCAACATGGTTTTTCACCATTTTGTATTTTAGTTGTCCTCTTTGATCAGTTTATACAGGTCTACACGAATCATAACGGGATTAATCCATTAGAATACCATTAGTTGTTGAACTGTGAGGTCAACTGACCGCGCTTTGATGATGTTCTAAGCCCCTCAGACCGAAAGTCGTTGCAACGCGTATACAGCATTTTAAAAGTTTAAGCTCACCTATACATCTGCACATATAGCATGAGCGGCTCGATATAACAAGGGTGTATTTCCTCCAACTATTTGCTGTTCATTGTTTGTTTTGTCATAAATACAAAATGCTTTGTTGCCCCCAATCATGGTTTGCCCCTCTTACAACCGTTTATGTAGCAAGTCAATCTAGGAATCATTTCGATCATTTCTCATGTAAATATTCTTGATGACTTTTTTTCTCGAGCAAATGTCTCAAGTGGCGTTTATGGTAGTATTAATGAGAGTTGAGACAACTTCCCTTCTAATAAGATACCTAGGCTATAACAAGAGACCCACTCGGAGTCCTTACATATAATGAAACATATAATGAAAAATATATAATGAAAACAAAATTGAGTGACATGTCAATGCGCTGCAGTGATAAGCATATTGAAGAATATGAGAGTGACATCCATGAAAATAGATTACGGAATGAGGCCTAGACTCAAAAATAATCAATCAAAAAATTCGGAAACATGCATGGCATGAAAAAAAAAAAACGCATCTAGGTCAACTGCTAAGCGACGAAGTTTGAACTCCAAATTGCAATGAAATCTGTCTCAGGTCGAAGTTAGGCTCTGATAATACCGTTAAACTTTCCCAAAATTAAACTTTTTTAGCTAGAAACTACCATTTAAAGTATGATATACGTCCATTCCTGTAAGGTAACACTATAGGCCCACACTAGGCTTCAAAATTTCAAAACCTGACAAAACAGTCAGGAGCACGGCAAGTTTACACCTATTTAAAAACAAAAACAAAATCAATATACTCTCTTGATGGCCAAATTAGCAAAAAAGAACCACAAAATAGAATTAAAGTTGCTATTCTTTCAAGATTAAGACAATAACAAACCCAGGCTTCTTCTTAACCAACCAACCTGCTCGGAGCGGGTTTGTTTTTACAGACCATAGAAGTTGAGACACCTATTCCAAAACGAAATCACAACTCGTCAAAAATGACCGGGTGGGGCTTTGTCCCTGAAAAAAAGCCTAGCTTCGCCCGCGGGCCCAGAGGTCGGCTTGTATCAAATTCACCAACAAACTAAAAACAAATCTAGTTTTACTTTAATCATAGAGCCTGGAGGGAGGGTTCCCTTATTGTCCGTAAGCTTGGGGCTAATTAATTCCTTTTGGTAGTGCGGTCAAAACCGGATGCGGCTATCAGTGGACTCCGGGACTGTGAGTGCCTCAATTTTATTAACTACACTTGCCCAGGACACTAGTTAGATGCGCCCAAACGGTCTGAAGATAAACGGTACATTGCTGAGGTAGGCCAATCAAATATCTCAGTCCACATTTTTTAGAAAAAAAATGCTTTTCTTTCTGTTCTATAGGAGATTTCTCATTTTTATGGCTCAAAACGCTTGAATAGCTTCTTTATGATAACTTGGTTATATTTTTTTCCACGCTAGCCTAGTCAGGATTTATACTTTAGACATCTCTTCCCCCACCCCCCCCCCCCCCGGCCCCATTCTCCCCCTCACCAACCCAGAGCATGCCTATCCTTTTCTTCCTATTTAGCAAAGCATCAGTAAAGGTTCTCCCGGACCTACATAAGTAAATTTCATTCCAATACTTCTTCATTAGATATATAGGCTGTATATTTTGTACAATATGAAGGGAAATGTAACAGTTTTTTTGTCATTATAATCTTTTTAAAAAGTTGAGGGTCTGCAGTATCTCCGCCAACATCAACAGTCAGTCATCAGGCAGTTGCAGTTCTGCTTTAGGGATTTACTGTCTAGCGATTTATTGTCTAGCAATTTATGCAATAAATTGGCCCACCAATTAAAATGTCGATGTTACATACATCATCGACTGTATGTATATAACCTAAACTGATGAAGAGAAAAATGAAATGAGTTTAGTATATAATGGTATTCTTTCAATATGGTATCTCTATTTTCCAATATATGAATTTTGAACCACTTTGCCTTTGTCTCGCTTGTTTTTTAATTGGATAGGGTACTCATTTTTTCCCTGGGGGACTTCCCCTGTAACCACCTCAATAATCTGGACACGAATACCCCAATGTAACAATTTTCCAATCGCAATTTTCCCTTCCACAATAAGTCAATGACAAGAGAGCAGAATTTTAACTAAAGGAAAAGAATAGGCGCTATACCAAAATCTTTAAAATGTCCATTATTTCTCGTGATGCTGCACTCCGCACATCTGTCTTTTAAACATTTAAGAATGCATATAGTTTGTGGTATGTACGACGACGATCATGCAAATCATCCTATTTAATGACGGAGATGGAAAAGTGCAAGTGAGACGTTGCCAGATGACATTTGTATAAATGTTTTGCAGCATTGCGTTTGTATCTAATTTAAAAGAAGTAACATGACTTACTGGTTATACTCGCTACACGTATTTGTTATTCCTTTCTTCTCAATCATCCCCCTAAGAACGGTAATTGATTCCCCGCTGCATTTCTCCCTGGGGAAAGCAAAAACATTATAAGCCTATCTTTAAGATGTAATAGTTGTCAGGTTGTAATAGATTCTGGCAAGTGGTTGTAATACAGGTTGTAATTTCCGAGGAACAGGGGGACATCTCCCCCCCCCCCCCTACACACACTTTTCCTTAGATTAAAAACAAAATCAGTACATTTTGTAGAAAATGTGTCTATTGCCCCACCCCACTTTTTGGATAAGAGGTCATGCGCCCCCTCCCCCTCCCATACACATAATAATTACGGCCCTGTATAATACGAAAATGACAAGAAAATGACAAGATCAGAATTAGTACAGTATAGTATTCTAGTGGCTTGATAATTATTATGCTAAACTCATGCATACCTGCTTAAGAAATCTCGTGAAATATAATTTGTTTTTGGAATGGCAACTATCACTTTCAAATTTCGTTTAATTCCGAATACAATTATGAAGACTTATACAATTATCCTAAACTACCAAATTATCAAACATGTAGCAGAACATTTTAATTAACAAGTAGTAATTTCGTTATGGGGTTTAAGAATATCTAACAACTTTTAAGCAATCAAAATTAGATTACAAGGAAGAACTCAGTGGTCATGCTTGGTCGTTTTATAAGGAGGCAAAAATGAAAAAATCATGATATAAGTATTAATTCTCTTATCCAGATAATCTTAAGTTAAAAATGAGTTACATACGAGCATTATTCACACATTCTCAAGCAATTGTGACATTGCAATCAAAACAACAATTTAATTTATTTCGGTACAATATATTAATCATTACAAAAGAAAGAATTTACATTAACCAACACAATTGTCACTCAGTCATACAGCACAGTTAGCATTTAAAAGTCAAACCTATATGGCACTTTTTACTACGTTTGTGGAGTTTATAGATTTCTAAGTAATTAAATTGCATCGCCGCTATTATAACCATTGATCATAACCATTTAATGAATAAAAAGCTCAGAGCTTAACCTGGATCCTATACCTTAGCTTAGCTTAGCTTAATATCTTACCTCTGTGTCCCTTCAGGAAGATTTACATCCGTGGCCATTTGAATGTGGACAAGAGAGACTTTCTGTGGATCAATATTTGGTAGCTCTTGAGTTGCAAATGTACTAAGAAGAAATTAGAATTATGTTTCATAAATCTTATGATCAGATAATAAAACCGAGTCATCAAAATAGTATATATGCCTCTTAAATAAAACGGTGCACGCTCACATTAGGTTTTGCAGTTTTCTCGGAAAACAATAACTTTTGGATTCAAAATTTGGTTGCTCTTGCAATGCAGACGTACTAAGAAGAAAAAATGAAATTAAAGCTTCATGAATCTTATGATGAAACCAAATCATTAAATATTTACAAACTCGCATTAAGCTTTTCGCGGAAAAAAAAAAATTGAATCAATATTTGGTAGCTCTTTGGTCATGACATACTTTAATTGTGTCAAATAAATACTAAATGTTTCTTACAACTTCTATGTCTGTATGTACGATGTAGGATTTGTGAATGAGTGGATTTCTATTTGTTTTCAAGCTTTAAGAATGACCTAAAATAATTTGATATAACTTTTAAAGGGGCACCCTTTCCCCCTTTTCTCCAAGTTTTAAAAGGGCACATCTTGCCCCCTTCGCCCTTACTCTAAGGCAGTCGCCCGTTGTCCCTGTTATTTCGACATTGCTGAGTATCATATATACTTATTAAAGCAGATAATTCACAAGTTCGTTTTTCTCCGAAAACAAACATTTCCACAAGATTTATCCACGCAAAGCGACCTTTGGCTTTCTGTTCTGCTTGGATATCTTAATCATACGTTGATTGTAGTTGACGTATTTATGTTGGCGTTAGTGAACATAAGAGGTGCGTGGACGTTCCGGTCTTCTTTACAATGAGTTGGTATGTACAGAGCAATCTTCAAATTTTTCAGAAATTTCCGCCAAATCAATGAAATTGCCCGAAAATTGAAGAAAATTTCCAAATGTTTAGACAATATTCCCCAAATTAAGGAAATTTTATGAAAATGGATGAAAATTTTTCGAAAATGGAAGCAAAATTCCCAAAGATGAAAGAAATTTCCAACAAATGTTGGAAACGTCCCAAAAATTTGAAAAACTTCCAAAAAGTAAAGAAAATTTTCGGAAAATGAAAGGAAATTTTTACGAAAATTTGAAGAAAATTGATGAAATATTGAAAAAAATATCCCCCAAATTTAGGAAATTTTCCAAAAAATGAAAAAAAATTCTGGAAAATGAAAGAAATGTTCAGAAAATGGAAGCAAATTTGAAGAACTTTTAGAAATTGAAGGAGATTTTCAGTCGGATATTAAAGATTCCCAAGAAAATAAATTCGTAAGACGTTCTTTATTTAGGGGGGAGGGAGAGTGTGAGGGGGAGGGGATGGGAGGAAGGGGGAGGGGAGGAGGGGAGGAAGGAATGGTACTTGCTGAGGTCTGCTTAAAATTGCGTTAACTCTAGGTATGGTACTAGGAGCGAATGCAGCGAAGAATCGTTGGGGACCCATGGTATCGCAGAACACCCTGTTTCTTGTGGTTTTAAAATAGAAAAGGGTTTTAAAATGTGTCACCTCTATGGAATCCCTGCATTTCTTGCAATTTTAAAAGCAAAATTTAAATTGCTTAATGCAGGGTTGACGTCCTGTTTTAGGCGTTTCAATTCCACACTAAAATTAGTTAAAAGGAACAATATTTTGGAACGAATGTTTAAATGTAGAATCCCGTTGACTACAATATCTGTCTTTAGTTTGGGGTCTAGGGATGGTTTTCATGTTTTTGATGTAAGAATAAAGCTTTGAGAGAAAACATTTACAGCTTTCAGAATAAAAAGATTATAAGAATGTATCATCAATTTTTGCACCCCCATTCGACGCCCTCCTGAAAAGCTTCTACCAAATGTATTCAATAAAATTGTTTGCCCTTCATGCAGTCATGTATATGGCAGGGGTAGATATTGAATATTGCTGACGAGCTATCTCCATGCATCTTCTATTGTCCAGGCGCGAAATTCGGGGGCCCGCTCGAGTGGCAATGGTTGGAAAATTTGGTCTTTTCTGTGGAAATTTCATGCGCTTTTGCACTACTACAAAAATGAAATATTACATGTAAATAGTATAAGAAGAGTTTATTGATCAACACATAAATTTTCTCAGGGCCTAAAAAAATATGGTCTCCCAGCCACCATGCCACTGCATAATGTCAAAAAAAGATCATAAGGTTTCATGAGGTAGGCATATACTTGTTATATGAAATTTTACGGTTTTGTACACTATAAATATGTCAATAAGATAATTAGAGATAAACTTCCTTTTGGTAGAGATTGAGGATAGAAACATATTTTTAAAGAAACTACATCTTTAAAAAAAAATCCCGATCATTAGATGTTGGGTTTAAAAAATGCAAGGGCGGCGGAAGATGTTTGAATCTGGGGGGCACTGCCGGATCTGAGGGGCACTTTCCAACTGTCGTATTTTCATGTAGCACAGCAGTCTGGCAGTACAGCTTCCCATCCCCAAAAAATTTCTATATTTTCATCGGTCCGAAATTTACTGGGTCCCATTTCCCCTTCCTGTTCAATTTACAGTATCAAAAATTCAAGATATTGTGGTCCAAAATTCGATAGAATAAGAACAAATTGATACCAAAATTTATAGATCATAATAAAATCTGTGAATCGGAAGGATTTAGACTTATGGATCGTGATTAGCCAATTGTATTGGTCATGAATCGGAATATATTTAATGTCTAAAATGATGTGAAAAGCAGATAAGGAGTCCTTGGAAATTAAGGGGCCATCATTTTCTTGATGAGAATAAATGTAACTAATTGGTATAAACGAAGAATAAATGGCCCAAATTCATATTATGTGTAACCGTAAGGCAGTCGCGTTTTAACAAGATTTTCTTAAGAAGAAAAAAAAACATTTTAAAGTTTTGTCGGGAAATATTTTTGACTAGCATGGTAACGTTGTCAAAATAATTCCCGAACAAAACTTTGTCTTCTTTCTTCAGAAATTCTTGTTAAAACGCGACTGCCTTACAGTAACAAATAACAAACCGCAAGGTGAATTTTAAAAACGCACGGTGGAAAGATAATTCATTATGCCATTATTTCAAATCGTGAATACAAATTTGAACCGTTTGCAGTAGTTGAGTTCCCCGCACTCGAAATGTGTATGATTCTTATGTTATTCCTATGCAAATATTTAATTTGGATAGATGCATTGTGGGATACTTTGATAAAAGATCCCCCAATAGGGAGAATAAAACTGTTCTCCCTATCGGGATACGAAACGGACTGCCAAAAAACGGCACTTTTCCCCTCAGAAACAGGAGACCTTTCTTCTCTGAAAACGGACACTTTCTAAACTTTGGGGGAAAGTGGGGTGGGGGTCATATGTCCCTGTGCAAAAATGCACCGCCTATGCAAAAATAAATTTATAGTTATGAAAATGATGCAGAATAGAGAACTACGTAATACACTCACTAAGTCATCATCCATATAGTGAAATCTAATTCAATTGTAACAAATTTTGCAACTTGCTATCAATAATTTATATATAAATCTTGAACACTTCAACTTGAACACCAAGTTTTACTGACCAAAATGAATATTAAATACTAAATTTTTATTGGCAAAGATAAGCTATAGACCGTTATAATCAATCTAAATGATAAGGGATCATCTGAAAATCTGAGACTTACCATATATAAGAATATTGAGATAATTTCCCACACACTGAAAGTATTATAAGTATTATTTAAGTTGATATAAATCGTGAAATGTATAACAGTCCAAATAGTTTTACAAATTTGACTTCAACTGCGAAGTAGAAACTTTATAACATATTCTAATTTCGACTTTCAAACTCCAATTTTCCAATTCTTTTTCTTTTCTTGTTCTCGGCCGCATGAAATAATAATTGACCACCCAACTTGATTCAAGATCGACCAAATAGGCAACCAAAATACATTTTCTTAACTTTTTAAACTTACGAATTGTTTGGGAAAGCACCGCCCTTGCGAGTTGAATTCAAAATGACCGATACTTCACCACGTGCTTGAGCGGCGAACTAAGAACGAAACAAGCGATACAAAGTTCATTATAGACCTTTTCAAATCTGAATCGGCAGATTAACAATTTCCGTAAAACTAATTTTTAATTATTTCACATGGCCGAAAAACACTTTTACAAAATGGACCAATTGTATACTGATGAAATCTGATCAACCAGTCAAATACTGGGGGATATTGGCCATCTGCAAAATTCACGCACGGTATGAGACCAAGCGCATTAAAACCTGCTTTCAAACGCCTTACAGGTAATCAGGTAATAAGGCCAGTAAAAATAAGAAATGCGTGGAACAAATTGCAACAGAAAGTGTATATCTTGGATCTTGTTCTGTACCATTAACTGTAACATACCCAAAATCGGCCGTGATCGGACTCCCGGAAAATGCCTAATTTGCATAAGATTAAAATGGCCGCCAATTTCCACTTTGAGGGCCAATATCCTTTACTGTATTATTGATATACCTCTAAAAACCTCTTACACGAAATAGGAAACTTCTAAGAAAATTGGGCGGCCATTTTGAATTGATGCAAATTAGGCATATTTCTGGCTTCCGATTGCGGCCGATTTTGATTATAATGTTTCCCATAAACTCTTCAACAAAATCCTGCAAAGAAACTTTCTGTTGCAATTTGTTCTAGGTTCAGTCATTTTCATATTATATTGACTGGTCTATAATACACGCTCGCACTGCTGCTTATAACTATTCCTTAACAACAACAAAATGAAGGGAAATTTCCCCAAGCAGTTGATTGGTCGAAGTACTGTGAACTAGTGAAGAAGTCACGTCCGGCTAAAATTGGTTTGAAAAGATCTGTTAGGTATGTCATTATTTACCTTTGAAACTGATTTTCATAAGGGTCTTTGGAAACTGAAAATAACGGGAAAGTTTAACATGATTCCTGCTGGTATTTTATTGGTGGTATAGAAAAGACTTTTAGTCAGAATTTGCTGCACCACTTAAAGTAATAATTAATATTTTCTGTTACTTTAAGTGTTGACATTGATTATATTAACATCAAACACAATATTCAAGATGATATTAATAAAACAGTGATAAAATAAATCAATTATCAATCATAATGATAAGAATTACATTATAATTACAATGGCAATAGAAATTTAAACGGTAAGCACAAAAATTATGATAGCAGTCATAAAATTACAAAAATAATAATTTAATAGTATTTAAAACAATTAAAATTCAAATAACCATTATCAAACTACGTTATATAATCACAATCAAATGATCAAAATATATAGAACGATTGTACGACCGTATACAGTTATAACATTATAGCAAGAACTTATGCAGTTACGCACTCCCATGCTTATTGCGCATGCCATTTTATTCCTCTATGCTCTCTACCGTTTGGTTTTCTAAACAAAGCGTACTACATCTGTACATAGGCCTATATACACAAATACACAAAACTTACGTGTCTAGAAACAGATTTCCAGAAGGTGTATGTTGCACCAGTATAACCAGCCGGGCACTTTCTGCAATTTTTGAAGTTGATCCCTGGTGGTTGTCTTTGACCACACCATTTTAGTCCGTTGGCCATGTAACCTGGCAAGGTGCGTTCCACTGACGTGTAGAAATTTGTCACAGTTGCAAGATTAAGAGCTATGGTTAAAGTACCAGACCAAAATAGTGTCTGATATAAGAAGAAAAGCATGAAACTGAAATTAAATGTTTA
Organism: Chiridota heheva; assembly: GCA_020152595.1. Taxonomy (NCBI): domain Eukaryota; kingdom Metazoa; phylum Echinodermata; class Holothuroidea; order Apodida; family Chiridotidae; genus Chiridota; species Chiridota heheva. The sequence continues at coordinate 1,329,329 of JAIGNY010002082.1, read as the reverse complement.
TAGCTCTGTCTAGGGTGAAAGGTCATCAATTTGTCTATCGAACTTTTTAAACCGATTCCTCCATTATACGATTTGACTCACAAAGTCTTGTGATACCCCATCTCCCATGTCCCCCTTAGTCTATCCCCATCTCCCATGTCCCCCTTAGTCTATCGACCTTTTCAAATATGGATCAGCAATTTGCGAGACAATTAACATCTCTCTGCCAATCTATATATATACCTGCATTCAGGTCAGGGTTTTCAATCCCAAATTTCCAAAATGAGAGAATTGTTTAGCCACAAATAAAGTAATTTAGCTTTGACTGATATTTTGGCTCTTTTGAGACATATTTGGCCACACAAAATCTTATTTGGCTTGAAGCAATTACTTGCTTTTTTTTTCATAGATTTGTTTGGCCACAAATTAAGCGTTTTCGGCGGCAAAAAGTCTTATTTGGCTTAATTGTGGCGTTTTCCCAAAAGTCTTGATGGAAAATAAAAAGAAGACAAAACATGTCTGGTGAGGCTCGGACCACGTGATATTTTGTAATTGTCAAAGGTATTTATTGGTCCGTAGATATCGTAATAACATTATTGTTTTATATTTGACCAGAAAAGCCACTGCATCCGTTTCACATTTTCTTTTGTCTTTTTTAAATTCCTAATAATGTTAGCCTGGTCCATTTGACCCCCACACGCTTTTCGGACGTTGACATTAAAAGTCACGACAGGACCACGCTATTTTGGACGTTGGGTGCAACGTTGGTCTTTGGAACCTGTGGCGTACTAACATATAGCAGTGTTATTGCTTGGGGTCCTGCCTTCCTTGTTAGATAGGTAAATATACTAGATAGGCTAGATAAGTAGATGGGCTAGATAATTATAGACTAGATAAGTAGGCTAGATATGCTAGATAAGAAGATAGGTTTGAAAAGTAGATAGGCTTAGATAAGTAGAAAGACTATAGTAGATAGGCTAGATAAGAAGAAGTGTTAGAAGTAGATATGATAGATAAGTAATTAGGCTAGATAAGAAGATATGCTAGATACTAGAACAGTAGATGTTTATAAATCGGCTTACTGTGTTTTCTTTGGTAAATATCTGAGCATCCTCCAAGAATTCGTCGTACGCACTGTCCGTAAGATTACATGGCGACTGATATGCAAAAGCGGCGATAAATTTGTCAACCGTTGCCGAACAGTTCACGTTGTTTCTTTAGTAGAAAATATAAATAATTATTCCCGATAACACAAACAATCTGACAATACTGAACTGAATACGGTTTGATTGTTACACTGTCTGACTGTTAGTGTTATCTATAAAGATTACGAAGCTGTTATATAGGATTTGATTAAACAGTAGTAGATCAAGGGAGGGGTCCGGGTCAATAATGTCCATTTCAATTTAGCCTGAAAATATTGAAGAACAGAAAACAAATTAAATTGGAATTGGAATTCCACGGCATTTTTTTATCGTCCTAGCATTGCTTTTACCTTTTTTTCTTCAAGTTTGTCAACAGCAGGTTATGTGACCCCATATCAGCGCTTTGAAAAGAGTTAATTTCCCCCCTTCCCCCTCTCATTCACACACATACATACCTGTATGATATGTGCTCCGAGGACCATGACACCTTCCAAGGGCGTTCACTTGAAAGGGTCTGCACAACATTACCACAATAGTTCGGTGGCTTAGGTTGAAATTTGAAGAGAAAAAGTCTATAATCGTTGGATTAAAACACAAAACTTTGTACATTTAATGTTTAGGCCCTATAGAAAATTGTAGAGCGGGTTGCCCGGTTTTTGAAGCCTAGGTCAGGAGCAATTAAAGGTCAAAAGTCAAATAACAAATTACTCGGTTGGTTATAAGGAATTCAACAAGGTATAGTTTGCTATATCTGTGACCTTCGAATATCTTGGTATTGTCGAAATAAGCTAAAGGTCATCGAGCTTTTGATTGACCACTCACAATACAGGGGGTCAATACCGATACATTTACCGATCTTTTAAAAAGCAAATGAATCATAAGAACATTTCCATTAATAAAGTCTATAGTCTGATAGTGTGATGTACCCAGCATGTCTAGTTTTAGAGATATAAGGCGATATCTATAGTGTACCTACAGTGGCATATGTATTGATATTAACCTACATCTCCGAAACTGAACTTGCTGGGAACATCACACTATAAATGTTATTAATGGAAATTATCTTATGATTCATTTGGTATGCTTTTAAAATAGATCGGTAAATGTATCGGTTTCGACTTCCTGTATAGTCAGATAGTGAGTGACCAATCGAAAGTTCGATGATCTTTAGCATATTTCAGACCATGCCAAGATATTCAAAGGTCACAGATATAGCAAACTATACCTTTTTGAATTCCTTATAACCAGCCGAGTAGTTTGGTATACTTGTTGGCAGGATAAGGGTATTTAAAAAAAAATTGGCCCCATACTGACCTTTGATCTTGAATTTGCTCCTGACCTAGACTTCAAAAACTAGAATTTTTCTATATGACCTACGGTAAGCAAAAACTGTGCAAAGTTTGGTGCCTTAATCCAGCAGGTGTAATTTTTTTGCTAAGCCACCAAAGACTCTTATCTCACATATTAAAACGTGAGGTATTTCATGTTGGATATTTACCATATTTGCAATAATAAGAAATATTATTTACCAGTGAGACTTGTTACACAAGATCAGGTCCGTCATTTGAAATGTTTTGTAGCTTTCAGTTTCTCTTTTGGAAAGTCTACCAAAGTGAAATATGTATTGCTTGGGTACTTAAACAATATTGTGGTGAATTAGTAAACAATTTGGTCAAATATTGCTTAAAAGTTCGTCAATCAGACATTTGACCCACCCTCGATAAACTTCCCTTGGTTGTCGTTGTCCGAAACTTTCTTCATATATCGGATGTTGTCCTTCCTAAATCAAACATACTGTCTGACCTCTGATCGAACAAATCATATAAGAGGGCACATGCGGACTTTGAGGAAGAAATGGGGGCATTTGCTCACGCTCCCACACACACACACTTTTTTTTAGAAGCTGTATCTGTTGTATGGTATTTTTTTCATCTTAGTATGATTTTGTGGTTTTCCCACTACCCACTTTTGACTTTGCACCACCCACAACTTTCGGTAGGCAACCCTCTTCCTCCTCCCCATGCGAGAGGGTACAATACAAAGTATATAACGACGGGTTGTTTTTTCTCATCATGATGTTTAAAACCAATTATCAAAACTTTTGATTACCAGATGCAGTTTCATATCGACATTATCTAGAAAATTCATTAGGTAAATCCGATCACATACTGAGAATCCGCGTGAAAAATTTGTCAGTGGATTAGGATACTTTGGATTTCAGTTCTTTAGCACGCGATTCACAGGCGAGTCAGAATTTAACACCAATCCAAAGTTGCATGTTAGACCAAGGAGGTGACACGGAGGTAAACCCTCTAAAGTGGTACCTCCTTGGTTAGACAATTTTGACTTGACGCGTGATGCAATTTCATATCATGCGCATTATTTAACTTAACGCGTGACGCAGTTTCTTATCATGCGCATTATTTGACTTGACGCGTGACGCAGCTTCATATCATGCGCATTATTTTGACTTGACGCGTGACGCAGTTTCATATCAAGCGCATCATTTTGACTTGGCAATGGCTTGACTGGAGTGGGTCACAGCTGACACATGAAGAAACCAAGATTCAACGTTTTAATTAACTAGGAAGTTTGATGACCTTAGAAATGTTTTCAACTTGAAAAAGAATTGTCAACATTTTTCGATTTTTTTTTTTTTTTAGGTGATGGGGGGCACTTTTTGTTTGTTTCACTTCTAATAGTCTCAATTGTTCTGAAATGATTGTTGGCAATAACAAATCATAATATTTTGTCCCGTTTTATTCTATATATATATACGTAAATATCCTCGAAAGGTTTTGCAAGGAAAAGTACAAAGACTGTTAATAAGTTCCATATTATACAGTGTCCTTAAACTTTAGAAATTGCAATGTCCATTTTTGGACATGTAACTCTCTGCTGTCTAATCTATCACGCTGCAAACACGGAAACTGGACATTGTAACATTTTCATGTACCAAATTTCACATTAATTTATAGGATCAAGGATGTACAAACACACAATCTTCAAATGATATAAGACTATTAAAAAAACAAAGTTGTGAACAAACATCTTATTCCGTTTCCCATGCATGGATTTATACTTATTTTAAGAACTCTTAGTGTGTTGAAAAGCGACTGGTGTAAGACTGATGTCATAACTTTTTTGTTATGTATTTCTTTTAATATTTATAACCTCTTCCTACATTATTGGAAACATTTTTAGTTTAATTATTGAAATGGGATATACCATGCACTCTACAAGAAAATCCTTCATTCATCTGTTCCTGTATCTTATATTCTAAATAAGACAAAAATAACATTTTATTTTAATAGAAATAGGTCGACCGCAACGTTATTAAAGGTAGTACAGTACTAATTAGGTATTACTGCGCCAGCCCAAATGAGAACCTTCAGAGAAAAGGCTAATAAGAATATTTTCGAGAGGTCTCATTTTATGGAATAGGAAGCTGAGAAGTTGCAAGTTTAAAAAATAGTCAAATGGATAACTATACATATCCAAACTTAACAAGATCTGCTTCAGAAAAAGTTTAATGGGGAACTAATTTACCAAGGACCCATACAAAAATTTGAGTGATTTGGTGAGGGTGTACAATACTTCTTCACTTCGGTCTAAAAAGAAAAGCCCAAATACCTCTCCCTGGTGACCCCCTATTGAGAATATACTCATTCAAGAGATATAAGATAGTTATTTTTGGAAAACATCACAAAACATCCCAACTCGTTCGCGTTCTGGTACAAAAAGAACCCTGAACTTGACTCTTTCATCATAGGTTTCAATGGGGTAAATAATTAGTTCCGTGCTACCTACATAGACCCTATCAAAATATGAATAATCATATTTCTATTCGCACTCCTGATTAGTCAATGGTTTTCCAACAGAAAAAAGAAATCCGAGTAGGCGAGCAAAGATCATTACAAACCATTGAACGACGGAACATATAAGTAGTTTTCATGAGAATCATTTTAAAAATAGTAGGTTAGAAATTTAATTCCCAAATTAGAAACAACTTTATGTGATAATCTGCTTTCAGTCAAGCAAAGTTAGCACGGCTCTTTTTCAGTCATATCAGTCATGTCAGTGAATCCGTGTTTATAATTTGATTTTGTGAAATTCATCGTGCCAAAGACGGCTGTACGCCTAACTATATGAAACCTTGGCCCGGTGGACCAATCATCTAATGGTTTGGTTTAATTACAAAGTCCTCGAAAGCACAGATAAAGAAACGTACCCACTAACCAGCTGTCAGAGTCAACACTTTGACTCTTGCATAGCTTACCGTATATGATTTGAGAACGCCTTTCTGTGAATAGCGCCCTTTTTTTGTAAGTGCGTTTGCTTTGATGATCGCCAGGCGAAAATGTGTGAAGTTTGTAATACTAATTCCGGTTTTGTCTAATTACTAAGGACTCAACCAAAAATAATTATTTTAAAAGTGCAATTTTAATTCATGGCAGCTACTCTGCATAATTTTCGTCTGAGGACTTTGTCCTTAGACGACGACTAAGTCCTCGGTTATGGTTGGCCACTCGGGTCATAACGTCTCCTAATGTTACGCTGAAGAAAAATCAATTCTTACGTCGTAACAATCATTTCTTATGTCGTAACAATTCCATTTCATACGTCTAAAACGGGTTGCTAATTGGCCGTTTCCTTTAGGTGTAAAAATTTACATAATTTTACACGTCAAACAGTCAAACTAATTTTTAGACGTATTTTACGTCTAAGAAAAATCAATTCTTAGGTCGTGACAATCATTTCTTACGATGTGACAATTCCATTGCCAACATCTAAAACGGGTCTCAAAAATTATATCTACTCGTACGCCTAAAGGAAACAGCCAATTAGCGACCCCTTTTAGACGTATGAAATAAAATTGTTACGACGTAAGAATTGAATTTTCTTAGGCGTAATATTATGAGATGTTATGACTCGCATGGCCAACCAACGACACAGTCAAGTCATGGTCGCAGCCGACAGAATCTTAAACAGGGTGTCCTTCATATGACTTCACACCCCAACCTAAACCTAATCTAACCTAACCCAACGACGTAGTATTGACGTCTTAAAAAGACACCCGGTTGAAGATTCTGTCACACGCGTCATGGTCCTTTGGACATTCCATAATACCAACAAACACACAACTCGTGCTGTGTGACGCAGAAATCGACGCGTTATAAGAACGCAGTCTTCCAAAATCGAATCGAGTCTATTATTGCTCATACTGTACATTGATTATGTTTTGTTATTGATATCCATTGTATATGCAAGAAAGTATAATAGAATCTAGTAATTATAATTTACCACCTGAAGGAAGTTTGAGGCAAAATATTTCAAAATGTGAAATAATTAATTGCATTTTCTTCTAAATAAATTAAATAACTTTCAAGTTACAAAGGGAAGATGACAACCTTCCATAGTAGACTTACTACACCAGTCATTTCTAAGCACTGACAGAACTTTAAATTTAAATATCTCCTTCGAAGTCTTATAGTTTTTTCGCCGTTTTGATTCATTTAAAGTCCTGTTTCATATACAAATAGAAATTATTTGGAATCTTATCTGTGAGGCAATTAATAAAATGAGATTTTTCCGATTATATTCTTTCTATCCAGTGCATTTGCATTCAATGACAATTAAGACAATTACGAAAGGGTTTATTTTATTGGTATATGAACATATACAGAATTAAATGAAATGGCAATTCTGAGCAGTACAGTATTTAAATGGTCACAATAGCACTTATAGTTTTAAAATTATATCACAAATACAAGTTTCAACATATTTTCATTATGTGCCAACTAACAAATTAAGGTGTTGTTGTGTGAAAAGGAATACAACTACTAAAATTATCTAAAGGATTAGTTCAAAGAGCAGGCAAATTCATCTTAAATGAAAATGGACTTCAAAAGAAACATAATGGTGAAGAAAGTATCTGAGAAGTCTTATCTGTGTAGAAACGACTGGTACAATAAGTCTAATCCTCAAATTCTTAACAATTGTTAATGTATTTTAAAGGAAAATGTACTCATATGTTTTGCTTTTTGATTGTTATCCCTAGAACTTTCTTTAGGTGGTAAACTATAATTACCATCATATAGCCTCATGTTAACTTTTTCATTACAGCAAACTCGATCAATTAGTAAGAATACGAGTAAAAAATTTGTCAGTGGATTGGAATGCTTTGGATTTCAGTTATTTTGCGAGCACAGCATTTGACACTACTCCAAAGTTTTATGTTAAATCAAGGGGGTGACACGGAGGACTTTAAAGTGGCACCCCAATTGGTAAGACTATAGGAATGCAACTAAATTCAATTAAAGGATTACTTCAGAAGTCAAGCAAATTCATCTTAATTGAAAAAGGACATTAAAAAAAGATGGTGGAGAAAGCATCTGAGGAGTCTTTTCTGTGTATAAATGACTGGTACGGTAAGTCTACTACATAAGGTTGGCGCCCTATTCCTCAAATTCTTAATAATTGTTAATGTATTTTAAAAGAAAATGTATTAAAATTGTTTATTATTTGAATTATTTTCCTTTCATGGTAAATTATAATTACCCTTACTAGAATCTCTTGTACTGTTTTCCTGACATATCCAATGGTTTTTAAGCCACAAAAGATGATAGAGTACATAAAAGACTGAGGAATCTGAACCTTGACGTCACAGCTAGTCTGATTTAAACACATTTCTACACACACACTAAACGTAGATATCTTCTTAACGGAAGAAGATTTTTAAGTGCTTTATTCACCATTTTGTTTCATTTCTTTTGTTTCCTCTTTTATAGAAGGTAAACTTGCTTGAACCCTAAACAAATCCTTTACCAGTTTCATGCATTTTTGTAATCATTTCTTTCTCAAAAGTCAAATACCAAAGGTTCTCAAGTTGCAATCTATACTGCCTTAATCTGGGGTAAGGTTATAATATTATTTAATTTCCTGTTCAATATAGCCAGCTGTCTATCATTCAAAATATTTGGGGCAAAGATGAAACACAAAAAGTAAACATGAGCAATTTTCTAATTGTCCCCATTCTGAGGTCACAAAATAATAAACATTTCATGCTAATTAGGTATCTAAGTTTTGAAATGCTGTAAAATGGTTTAACCAATTTCTTGTTTTATGTTTTTAGTACATTTTAATGCAATTAGGCTCATGTTGTTGCTACCTGTCCATATCCAATTAATATTCAGAAATTGAAATTACAAACTAAAATCTAATTTCCGTAATCATAGGCCCTATGTAATCTGCAATTTTCCAGCTGTTTTCAATGTCTTTGTTTCTTTTGTGTATCTACTTATATTGCTTTCTCAAGTTTCAAATATCAAAGGTTCTCAAATTGCATTCTACTAAGTCTGGGTCACATGTTGTTGCTATCTGTCCACATAGTATTTATCCACGTATAATATTTTGAAATTAAAATAAGAAACTAAAATTTAATTTCCGTTAGATGTAATCTGCCAAATGGCATTTTCCAGTTTACGTTCTCAGGATTGTATCTGAAATGCGCTTTATCTCAAAGGCGATAAAATATAAATGGGATTTTTTAGATTTTATTATCGTGGTCAAACTTGTGCAGTATATGATAAGGACAGTTTTGAAAGAGTCCATTTTGTTTCATATTCAGAAATCAGAAACTAAAATCTAGATTTTCTTGGGATGTAATCTGCCCAATCGCATTTTTCATTTAATTTTCTTAATATATATATTTTTTCTTCAAAGGATTTCATCATAGGAATTTTGTACATGATTCTGCTTAAAGCATTAGTTCAGTGATCAAAGAAATTCATCTTATTGAAAAAGATCTTCAGAAGAAACAAAATGGTGAAGATAATATTCTGTATCAATTATGTAGAAAAGACTGAAATCAGACTAGTTAAATTATGAAATCACATCATCATATTCCTCAAAATCTTTATGTATTTATCATATTTATTCCTGCGATTTTGTTGCTTTAAAACCATTAGATATATAACAATTTATAAAAAGGCTTTCATTTTAAGTCACATAATGCAGGGCATCAGTAAATAGCTACAATTATTCTTTAGCTTAGACCCAACTGACATGCATAAAACTGCGCATCATGTGACATTCGGTTATTAGGCAGAAACGAAACTTGTATATGCCGAATATATAATTCTTTAAACCTTTTTCAGAAAGGTATATATCCAGGCGAGTTGAGTGACTTTTCTGGGAGAAGTAAAATGCACTTGAAATGCAGCCGGCAAAATGTTATGCTTTTCAGGGGAATCCATGCAAAATACCAGATGGTCCGAACTTCATCAGATTTTATTTCTTTCTTTTATTCTCCATTAAAGCCATTGGGAAATGGCCCGAGCCAAATAATTCAGCTAAACAAATCTCCAAAATACAAAAAAGCCAAATTATCAAACAATCAAATTCAATATCAAAAAAGCCAAATAATATTTTGTGCCGCCAAACAAGTCTCAAATATTCCACATAAAAGCAACATTTTGAATAAAATCTTTAAAATCTGGTTATATGCAACCCTGGGCTAATTAATCGAGAACAATATTTAGAGATTAATTTAAGGCGGAGTGTTTATATGTGTATTTAATGCACGAGTCAAAGGACATTGGCCCGAGTAGAATGACCCGACTTTAGGAGGGTCATTCGCGACTCCTTTGAACCGTGCATTAAATACGCATATAAACACGATACCAAAACATTAATCTTTTTTATAACATTTCTATGTTAACTTGTTTAAAATGCATTAACGAAAAAAGAAAAAAACAAAACGCAACATAATGAAAAACGAGAAACAAATTATATACGTTTTTTTCGCTTTCCTAAGAAATTCACCTGTTGTAGAAATGGACAAATCCAAATACTCAAAATCGTGCATTACGGGGATTACATGCACGAGTCATGACAATGCAAATAAACGAAATAATTCCCAGACAGATTACTTGTTTACAATTCAATGCGCATGAATTGTGTTTCTTGTCGATGATCATCGGGAAATATTAATTCGTAATTAGGTGATTATACTCCTGATTATTTCCATGAATAAGAAATCAATAGCTACGGCTGATTGCAAAATGAGAAATGGAAAAAAATGAATCAAAGATGATTTGCTGGAGCAATTTGAAGTGATTGGTGATTGGGATTATGATGAGCTCTAAAGCTTTTTTGATTGAATTAAAAAATAAAAAAAAAGAAGAAGAAGACGGTTACAAGTAAAAGGATTTGTTTGACATGATTTGCTAAGATTTTTCGTTTTGTTTTTGTTCCAATAGATAGCGAACGTTCTCATGTTTGAGAATTATACCAGCCAAATGAAAAACATCACAATTCAAATATTGTTTCAGAATAATAATTTCCCACCTTGCACAAAGTTTGGAGAAAAAAAATCAATTTGATGCAAACGTTAAATAAAATTTTCTTTAAAAGACATTGACAATGATAAGCAAGTAATATAAACGCATAAATCGTATGGCAACACATTCTAAATATGTGCGAAACAAACACCTAACACTACTGGGCAATTAGCCCACCTTGAAAACGCCCGAAGAGCTGAAGAGGACTGTTACAAGTAAAAGGATTTGTTTTATATGATTTGCTAGGATTTACCTTATACTTTTGACAATCAATTTTGTGCTTTTCCTAATTGAGGATTCAGGGGTATCATTTGCTATACTTTCAAACATTGCCCCTCATATCCCACTTTCCAAATTGTGATACATTTCCCACTTGCTGATATCCACAGGCCCACTAATACTGGTATTGTACCAGTCAGGTGTGTACCGTACCGGCGAGGTGCGCATTGTGCCGGCGAGGTGCGCATTGTGCCGGCGAAGCATGCATCGTGGCGGCGAGGCGTGCACCGTGCCGGCGAGGCGCGCACCGTGCCGGCGAGGCGCGGACCGTGCCGGCGAGGCGCGCTGGCGAGGCGCGCACCGTAACGCCGAGGTGCGCACCGTAAAGCCGAGGTGCGCACCGTAACTCCGAGGTGCGCACCGTAACGCCGAGGTGCGCACCGTAACGCCGAGGTGCGCACCGTAACGCCGAGGTGCGCACCGAACGCCGAGGTGCGCACCGTAACGCCGAGGTGCGCACCGTAACGCCGAGGTGCGCACCGTAACGCCGAGGTGCGCACCGTAACGCCGGCGAGGTACACACCGTAACGCCAGAGAGGCGCGCACAGAAACACTAGTGAGGCGCCTACCCTAACACCAGCGAGGCGCGCACCCTAATACCAGCGAGGTGAGCACCGTAACACCAACGAGGTGCGCACCGTAGCACCGTCACATTAGCGAGACGCGCACTGTTACACCAGTGAGGTGCGCACCGTAACACCAGCGAGGTGCGCATCGTAACACCAGTGAGGTGCGCACCTTAACACCAGTGAGGTGTGCAACTAAACTGACTTTACTGGTGATTTTAGCCATGAAATAATGAAAAATAATCGGGCACGTACGCATGTAGAAATGGTAGAAACTGAAGAGAAATTTAATTACTTACTGCCGGAGCAGTCACTTTCTCGGATAGAGTATCTTAACCTTATATGTGTAAACATATGGCCTGCAGGGCGTGAATAACACTGAGAAAATGAAAATAATCCGAGAAGGGTATATCTTGCCTCCTTTTGAACATTGAACACAAACTTCACAAGCTTGAAGTTTGACAGCCTGCTTTTAGTACCCAAGTTCTTTCTCGGTACTGACAGTAATGCTCTACCTTGAACTCTTGTCTGTCTGTATGAAAGGGTTTGAATCATTGAAACAAAACTGATTGATAGTTACCTAGTTACACACAACATTCCAGTTACAGGTGTATGGATCTGTAGAGATAACTAATTGCTTTAAATGTTTAAAATCTATTAAAAACCATTCTAGTTATAACAAAGGTTTTATTAAAATCTGATCTATTTACACCGTTTCAAATCTCATGTATCAATAATGCGAATTTTCTGATGCATTATAGTGCGACCTTGGTATTTCTTTTGTAAATTGTTGAAGTGATGCAGCCAGAAACGTAGCCACGGGGGTATGGGATCCCGAACCCCCTCCCCCTCCCCTCTCTCTCTCTCTCCCCAACACACACACGCCCACTTTTTCGAGGGAAAGTTCACAAATTGGGATAATCTTTGCTTTTATATCTTTTTTTCTTGTAAAATTGCCCTCAGAAGTGGGCTAAATTTGAACTCTTCGTCTTGGGCTGTTGGGTGGGGTCAGCGGCGTAGCCAAGATTTTCATTTTGGAGGGGAACGGGAGAGGGGGGGGGGCGAGGAATTGAATAGAACCGATACGATATTTAGTGGTGTACTTGAAGTGAAACCGAAGGTGTCACTTCGAGCGCAAAGCGAAGCCCCGGTAGGGATCCAGGGAGCCAAGTTCCCGGAAGCTCTCACAAAATTGACATTTCAAGGGCAAAAACGTATGTCACAACGCATATTAAGAAGGTGTATTATACAAGTCAAAATCTATGTCAAAGAGAGCTATAAGACACCATATACAAAACACAAAAAATGTGGGTTGTCTAAAAGAAGTTTTCAATAACTCTCTCTCACTCACTCTCTCTGTCTCTCTCTCTCTCTCTGGTGTCTAGGATTTTAGGACAGAAATTTAATGAATCAAATAGACTTTGAGCTGCCCATCCAGTCAGGCATCACATATATCGCATGAATTAATCAACCATTTATCATCAGCCATGACTAAAAAAGTACTTTTTTAAATTTAAAATCGAATATAAAAAGATGTTAATACTCTTGCAACCAAAATATGAAAATCCATACACCTTTAAATTGTCAGATTTTGAATGAGGCACAATATAACTAAGACAGCGCAAGAATCAGGAATATTCAACACGGTAATTACCATCCATGAGGTGGGAGAGACTGTGAATGAAAGTTCCAAGGGCGTATACAGTATGCAGTGGCGCCAGGATTTTGATGCTGGGAGCACTGAGGGGCAGTTTTGTCTCATGGGGGCAAGGGAGGGGCTGTTTTGTCTCATTAGGGCAAAAGAGGGTCTGTTTTGTTTCATGGGGGCAAAGGCTTATTAATCGGACTAAGTATGTCTCTTTGCAAAATTGTCTGGGGCAAGTGGGGAAAAAGCAATCGCGTGACGGTACGTGGATATCTACCCAAGCGGTAACAGGTTCCGCAACAAGTATTCGGCAGGAATTATATCCATTTCAAGGTAAAAAACGAACGTTACACATTTTTTTCATAAAAAGTATGGAGTTTTTTTTTTTTTTTTTTAACACCATCTTAAAAGTGAGGGAATTGTCCCCTGTTCCTGGGTTCTGCTCAAAAGAATCATGATATGGACCTATACGTCTGGACCATGGCTACCTCAGCATTGTAAGTTGTTATGGAATGTTTCAATTAAAAATATAGATACACTGGGAACAGAGCTGGTTGTCTGAAGTTATGTCTGTTCTCGTCCGGGTCGTGGTAAGCGTTTTGTGATAGCATTGTTACTATCATAACCGAATTATACGCAGGCAACGACTGCGTCATTGTAATTGTGTGTTCATTGATTTGTCTTCGGAAACAGTAGCGTATTAAATGGAAGCATGTTTTTTGGTATATCCCCCAAAAAATATGTGTTCAATTAAAAGCGAAAGTTTAATGAAATTTGATGGACTTTTAAGATTTTTGATCATGATTCGCAAAAATCTGATGAATATGGCCATAACAACCATAGACTATAAAACAAAACATTTAAGAAAAAATGTCGTCTCAGTAAAATTGCAAAGTTGACATCTTTCACGTCACATCCGGTTGTGGGTCATTTCGTACGTATTGTGCGCATTGCGTGTGCTCTAATGCCAACTCCCTGGTGTGTGCATGTACAGAGTACTTCCACGGCGGTTATTGATTGGATGTCGGTATTCGTATATGACCAATTAGAAATGATGACTTTTATATTACCGTCGATGTTAACACAATATCTTGTTCTTGTTCCTCTGGTATATTACCGTCGATGTTAAATTGCACATTTCCGTTATCTTGTTTTGTTCCTCTGGTAAAGCTGCTCAAATTGCACAATTCCAATATCTTCTTTTTGTCCCCTCTGGTAAAGCGTCTACACCACTCATTAAAAAGTGCTAAAGCGTCTACACCACTAAGTGAAAAGTAACATTAAAAAGTGCTCAAATTGCACATTTCCAGTCCTTGAAGTCAAGTCAGGAACATGGTCCTAAATTTGACGGTGCGCGATCTGCGCACTAATGTGTGTTGAGTGTGTGGTATCAGTGCCTCTTTTAAGGATTTTTCATTGGGTACCAAGTAGTCTCTTGGAGAGTGGAGACCCCCTCGCCAACATACAAAAAAGTTGTCCTGTCATGCTTAGGTATGTATTTGTGTTTGGTTGACAGCGTGAAACAATGCCGTCTGCTACACAAAATGTATCGCCATTTAAAATGTAAACAAGAGATTGCATTGGAGAAAATTGAATCGGCTCTAATTGAAATAATACTGAAAACATGAATTAATGAACATGCACTCACTGCTCACAGTTCCGTGGATTCATAAACGGGGTTAAAATTATTTTTTGCAAGACAAAGACCTTGATACTCAGTGCCCTCAAAATCAATTCACTGCGTGACCAAGTCTTTTCCACTGCGTACCAACTTTGGTACGCAGTCCACTGATTAATTAAAGAAGCCCTGGTGGGAATGCGAGAGGAAAGGGTACTGCTTCTTTGTTTTTATAATGCACTTTTAAAATTGATGATGCATATTACCGTCAACAAAATTAAAGGAGCACTAGACTGAAATTGAGGGCGTATCTTTAAGGGTCCCAAAGAATCAAATGCTCATATACCACGCGATGGTAGCAATTTTCTGGCTAATATGAATATTCAAGTGACTTTTGCCCTTACTTCGGGTTATGGAGGCATATAGGTTATCGAGCTGTTGTGGATAATATATATGTGAAATTCGCAAAAACGCGGTCTAGTACTCCTTTTACAAAGATGCGTATTTTTTGTAATATGTACAATATCTTAGAAACGCAGCGGGTTTACCATGTTTACTGGTTGTTGTTGTTTTTTTTTAAACTCAATCTATTTTACTTTTAAAACTCCACCTGAATGCGTGGAAGAGGTGCCTCTTCAAATTCCCCTGTAGTGGCTAAATTAAGACCATGCAAATGAAATACTCACGAAGCCACACAACGGAGTGACAAAGTCAACCTACAAAACATACACTGCTTTAGTTACCGTACCTATATGCTTCACATTCTGACTTATGAGGTAGTTTACAATTCACATAATCGTAGCACCGGCCGAGCAAAATCTCTCTCAGGTTCTTTGTTGTGCCATCATACGGAGAAACGGATGCACCCAGGCCACGAGAGCCAACCCGTTGTGTTATCGCAACCAAAAGCGTCAAAAGAACGGAGAATGTTGAAAGGGTAGAAGAATCCATTGAATAATGTTACCTTGTGTGGGAAAGGAGAAAAAGATGTCATGTAGTAGGCCGTGGACGCACGGCAAAAATTGGCTTAGTTTTAAATTTCCGTGCAACAACGAAGGGAGTACTCAAATTTAGCATAATTTGATTGAATATGCATCTCTAATAACAAATTCCTTTGACGAAAGTTGCACATATTTTTGAAAAAAGAGAGAAATTCAGGTTAATTTCCCATGGCTTTAAACCTATATACCAATTCAACTACAAATTTGTCTTGAGAGGGAAAGAATACATACTTAAGGTTTTAAATTTGTATGCTGAAAATCATTAATTTTTAGTTGATTTAACTGATCTTTATTATCGAAGGTATTTTTTTTTTCTTCTGAAAACAAATGGTGGGGCTATGTTGCAGTGACTGATGAGGGGAAAGGGGGATGGGTGGGGTGGGGAGGTGTAGGTAAAACAGCACACCATGCTACAAATTCTTAAAGAAAATTATTGTTTGTGGGACGGTTTCCTAGGAGTCATGTGTCCTAGTGGCCCTACCGTGTCCTAGGGGTCCGCCGTACGTGTCCTAGGGGTCCCGCCGTATCCTAGGGATCCGGTGTCCTACGGGTCCGGTATTCTAGAGGTTTGATGTCCTAAGGGTACAATGTCTATAGTGCACCGGTGTCCAAGGGGCGCTGTCGTGTCCTAGGAACTCCTGTGTCTCTTAGCGACTTTGATGTTCCTAGTGGCTTGCGGTTCTATTGTTTCTGGTGTTTTAGGGGTCGGGCCTCGGTGTCCCAGAGGCCCATTGTCCTAGGGGCCCCAGTTTCCAAGGGGTCCTGGTGTGATAGGAGCGGGGCCTCGGTGTCCTGGGGGCCACGGTGTTCGTATGGGCCCTGGTGTCCTAGGGGTGGGGCCTTGATAGGAGCCTGGTGTCCTATAGGGCTCTGGTGTTCTGGGGCTTCCGTGTCATAAGGGTGGGACCTAATCCTAGGGCTTGTGTCCCAGTGAAATTCCTTTAAGAAATGGAAGGTACAGGTTTTAAGCGACCCAAAAAAACTGACTTCTTCTTTCCTTTTCAAAGTGTAAACGATCCTTTCGAAAAATCCTTGATCCGACAGTTCTTTGACAGCTGTATAATTAACTGCTTAACGGAAGGGGCCACGTGTACAAGGATTCTCGGGCCAAGGCCGAGCGTCCTAGGGGCCCAGGTCGTAAGGGGCCCATAAAATTGAAGAGAATGGGTTGTCATTGAAGAAATAAACCACACACACCGTCATAAATGCCTTTCTTACGAAGTCTGCGATTGGACAATTGACGCTGTAAATAAACCTCATACAAGAAAATTCGAAGTGCCGTTTTCGTATTAGATTCCTTGCAAATTGAAAGAAAGTTTGTATTTCACAATAACATATTCATTAATTATCCACCTAAAGGTGTGTGGTCCCAGTATTGTTGCATGGAATGAAACGAAATCGAGGTATGTCCCACGGCCTATGGATGCTTATCGTTACTTAGAAGTTACAGCTCTGCGCAACAAATTCCAACAAATATGTTATGGTAGATTACATCTTTCTGTTTTGAACAACATTTCAATTTTGAAAATCCTATTTTCTTAGTTAAAAAAGGCATCTCGTCCATAAACAAAATTGATCGACAGGTCACCTGTACACGCGATACATATTAGTAGCGTCACCAGTAAGCGCCAACAACGAGGAGGAGGGAAAGAAAGAAGGGGGGGGGGGGGGGGGAAGAATTATCCTGTATCTCACCATAACCCTCATTTTCATATATGTTGTAAATATGGACGTGCTATGATAAATATTGAACAAATAACTATCCTAATTTAGTTTAGTTTACCTACAACTTAAAATCAAATGACCTGAAGAAAAGAAAAAAAAATAATAAGTTCGCAAACACGTTGTTCCGCTTTCATCTATTTATGATCGACAGCTATGATATAAGCCTAAGCATTTAATGATATAGGCCTAAACATTTCTGCGCTAATAATTCACTGTAAATATAGGCATTGAATAACTTAAAAGATTCGTTACTTACAGTACAGCTATAAAACGGAACCATAAAGCACAAAAGGAAATAGCGTATAAAGTTTAAACGTGATGTGTGTCAGTGTGTGAAGAGCTGAAAAGGCAGTTGATACTCACGGTGCGTAGCTATTTTTGATGAAACTGTCTATTTCAGGCAAAGCAACCAGTGGTTACAACTGGAAATAAGAGCGTCGCTTTTATGTTGGAAAAGCACCATCTGACCAAAATAGATCTGCATGCACAATGTTAATAAGCAAAGTTAACAGATTCAAAACATCCTGAATTCTCGGTCAAACCCCGGACTTCCCAGTCAGCTTATTTACTTAAGAGGATTTAAAGTAGTTTTAAGTTGAACTTAATTGTGAAACATTTTGATTTTTTTTATGCAGTACGTTAAGGGCACAGCAATGTCGGAACCACGGGGTTAAGTGGGGCACTGCCTAGGAGGGCGAAGGGGTCCAGGGCAGGAGGTTCCCTTTTGAAATTATTCTTTATTAACAAATAGACTTCCACTAACTCAAGAACATAGAAGATATAACATACATATAGTATTTATTTGACACAATTAAAGCATGTCATATACCAGGGGCCCAACACCGAGCGCACGGAGATTTTTCCCCAAACAGGATAGCAATGGTACCATTTTCCTCTTGTCTGATTGGCTTAAATTCTGGACTTAATTGCTAACATGTTTGGAAGGAAATTGCGCTATTTCTTTTTCAAACAGGATAACAATCGTACCAGTTTGAGTTAAGTTAGGGTTAGGATCCATAATTTAAGTCAGATAAGAGGACATTTGTGCCATTGTTATCCCGTTTAGAAGGAAATCGCGATCAGGGCATGGCATTAACGAGGGCCCAAAAAGTATGAAAAACAAACAAATAAAGACAAAATGAAAACAACTATTAGTGTGTGTGGATTAATAGACCGAACTTTTATATGCACTGCCACTTTTACTAAGTGCAGTTTTTTGTTCGCTTCCAATTCTACTTCATATTTTCCGTAAGTTTCATATATTCACCGAGTATACGAAGAGTAACTTTAAAGTTAACGTCAGCTGATTGTTCGTTATACTCTAGACAAATCCTACATACCTGATATAAAGTGCTCGCTGCAAACCCTAGTGTGAACCGTAGGTTAAATGTCGTCGCGTCGTACAGCAGAAATCCACTTCGAACGTCAATCAGATGGAAATCGAGAAAATGTTTTTTTTTTTAATCCCCGCACATATCTATTAGCTGATTAGTGCAACCAATGTCACTGCAAGATTCCGGCATAATCATCTTACAAAAATAATCTTATATAACAACATGCAAACGTACGTAGGTCTAATTAAGTGTACAGCAGACGACAGTGTTCCCTCCCGACGAAATGGAGATGTAAACAAAGTCATGTGACCTTATGACGTCAGATAAAACGCCCTTGGGCCTACCGCCTTCCCAGTTATTATGCTAGTCATTGTATTAGCTGAAACGTATAGGTATACCCCTAAACATGCTATTATATGTTGAGCTATAACAGTATAATGACTCCAATTTTGTGGGGGCTATTCATCTTAACTGAAATACAGAATATTGTGGGAATAGTTCAGTCATATCTAGAAAATAGAGGGCAACAAGACAAATAGAATTGTGAAGAAAGTACATCAGCCTGCCGGGCAGGGTTGATATATTATAAGCCAAATTTAGAGTGTGGCATTTTTAAAACATTGTTTGGCTGTGCCAAAAAAACAAAAAAAAAAACCTCACTTGACATTTTGTGATTTTTTTAGCTTTTTAGAGATTTGTTTGCCAATGGCCACAAAAAATATTGTTTGAATTTTTTGTTAGTAAAATTTGATAATACGCAGACACATTTTTGGGAGGAAATTTCTAAAAATTGGAATAATCTTTGATTTTTGTATCTTTTTTGCTTAAAAAAACAAAATTGCCTTTAGAAGTGCGCTAAATCTGAGCACTTTGTCTTGGGAGGGGTCTAGGACTTTTTCGAAACCTCCTCACTTTTTAATGCTGGCTACACCTCTGGTTGACAGGTCGGGTGTAAAACGCAAGGTCGGGTTTAAAAAAGACACGGGAGAGAAGCGTTAGATATTGTTAATAGGCCTATTTGTATATCACGGAGGAAATTTAGTATTTGTGTGCATGAAAGGGTTTATTTTTGAATAGTCAGAGATATACTGCCATCAGTTTAGCTATGTCAGTGTATCTCTTTCATTGATGCAAGGTACTACACCGGGCTAGGACGAAAACAATTGAAATGGCTGCAGTAAAAGTGTTATGTGCAGAATCTCATTAAACTAAATCGTACATCTATACCTTAAGTATTGAAAAGTTCCCGGACTCTAAATGAAATTGTCATTTTAGTGGTTAAAAGTAATAATCTTATAAGTTTTCATTTATATGATATAGGACCATGAAAGAAACAAATTGGTGAAGAACTCATGCTGATATCTTCTTACGTTTACGAATATCTTTGTTTTTCAAATATTTAATCATGCATTGTGTTGTAAATTGAATGCTGCAGCATACGGTGTGGAGTCATACATGCCATAATTGCACTTCCAGGCCATTTTTAATTAGTTCTTTTAATAAAAATGGTTTTCCTTTCATCTCTTAATAAGAATATTAGGTAGGCCTACACGTGCAGATGGGCAAAACATGTTCTTTAAAGTGTAAGATAATACAAACGCACATTTTTTATTTGGTCACGGAGCCACTGTTTCTAAGGAAATAACCGAATTCTAGTTCCATACACGTGACCAAAAACCCACGCGATATGCTTGTCTGTAATTAATTACTACAGTAATTTTGCCAGTTTACTTCAGCCAAAGTTGTGATTATCTTCATATGACTGTAGTTCTTTAATCAATTTACCTGTCAGTCTCTCATCATGGTTTGATTAATCTTCGGAACAAGAACCATTCTGCCATTGGGTTAAATCTAATTCATTTCTACTCACAATGTATCGTATGGCATATAAAACAGATTAACTGTGAAGATGCGAGCAAAAAAATCATAAACACTAGAAATAATCAAAAAGAAATTTCACCTTAGAATAATTTATAAAATGGCGTTAAATGCCGTTTCATTCTAGATGTACATTGCTGATATTAATTTGTACATACCGTAACAAAGGTAAAGTGAATGTGTACGGCTCCGAAAGGTTCAAATGTGGCCAGTCGCTTTCAGGTTATCAGTAGTTGCCAAAAGTATGTCGAAAGGGACATTAATACTCTATGTTTCCATAGAACCAGGATGAAGGGGAGGGGGGGGGGGGGGGTGAGTTTACGACCCTTTAAAGCCTTATTAACGCGCTCAGTATACGCCCAAGAGCTATCAAGACCTACCTTTGGCACAACAGAAGTATAAAATGTAAACGTTTCTTAAGTTACGCTTTCTTTGCTCCTGAAGGCTGCATGTAGGCGAAATACTTCATATAGGTAGGGTATTTGCCATTTCTTGTAATGTTGACAGTTTACGTTAACGTAACCACCTCCAAGACCACTCATAAGAGATCATTTTGCAGGCATCCGCAATATACATTAGGGAATACAACGGACTTAATAGTAATACACCATGAAAGATTCGTGCCCTTACATCAGCGATGTTCAGTTTTTCCACATGTCAGAAAATCGAACATCTCAAGGCCACCGAAAATGTACGCATCGCTGTCTCCACACGTCATACATAGTGTGTACAATTATACATACACTGTATGTACGGAGTTTTATTTCAAGAATGGTTTAAGCGGACACAGCGTGTACATTATTTAAGAAATGATAAGTGAGGGTGCTGCGGGTAGCAATGTCGTAGATTCGAGGCACAATATTGGCATGCGAATTGGCTCCGCGGGTCACGTGACATGAATTGGGTGTTTACATTTTGAAAATATATTTGCGGAACTAGCTAAAAATTAGAAAGAGGATGGATGGCATCGAGGAGGGGAGGGATGGATGGCATCGAGGAGGGGAGGAGGGATGGCATCGAGGAGGGGAGGGATGGATGGCATCGAGAAGGGAGGGATTAATGGCATCAAGGAGGGGAGGGATCGAAGGCATCGAGGAGGGGAGGGATGGATGGCATCGAGGAGGGGAGGGATTAATGGCATCAAGGAGGGGAGGGATGGATGGCATCAAGGAGGAGGGATGGATGGCATCAAGGAGGGAAGGGATTAATGGCATCAAGGAGGGGAGGGATCGAAGGCATCGAGGAGGGAGGGATGGATGGCATCGAGGAGGGGGGTGGATAGCATCGAAGAGGGGAGGGATGGATGGCATCGAGGAGAGGAGGGATGGATGGCATCGAGGAGAGGAGGGATGGGTGGCATCGAGAAGGGCAGAGATGGATGGCATCGAGAAGGGCAGGGATGGATGGCATCGAGAAGGGCAGGGATGGATGGCATCGAGGAGAGGAGGGAGGGATGGCACCGAGGAGAGAGGGAGTGATGGCACCGAGGAGAGAGGGAGGGATGGATGGCAACGTAGTGAGAGGGAGAGATGGATGGCATTGAATCGAGGAGAGAGGGGGATAAAAGGCTTCGAGGAGGGAGGGAGGGAGGGACGGAATCGAGGAGGGAAGGAGATGGCATGGAGGAGAGAGGGGGAGGGATGGCATCAAGTATTTCCAAACCCAAGAAAGTTATAATGGTGACAACTGCAGTGAAGAGATAAAATATGATTGTACTATATTTGTCTTGCGAGACTAGAGCCTGCTGAGAAATTCACTTGTATAAGCCAGGAAACTTCTGAACTTGAAGAAAAACCTTGGTTTAAGTTAGTAGTGGTTTCTCTTTCATAACAAGGGAGTAGTCCCAGTATGGAATGTTCTGTTCCACATGCTCTTCTGTGCAGCTAGCTCTACAAGATTATGAATGATTGAAAATCGTACAATGGAAATTTACAAGAAAAAAAAAAACCCTGAGCTTCAACCATATTGACTGAAATCACTCGTTAACAATTAATTAATCTTTTTTTAATTTTTTATGAATTAGCTCCAGTTAAGAGTATTCATTTGAGCTAATATGAACATCCCTGTAGCAGTTCCTTTCCTCTACATACCAAGCTGAAATTTTCAATTTGGTGTGACCGTTTTATAGCCAGAATGTAAAGCTCTGCTATAAAATGCAAATTGCTCCTTGGTTCATCATAGAATTTGTGAAGTTATTTATTCTTATATGCTAGCTTGAAAAGTTCAAGGTATCAAAAAAAAAAACTGCATGTAGTCGGTACTTCACTACTTGTGTACTGTTTGCACTTGTAGTCTGTACTAGGAACACAGCAATGATAATGATACGGCCTACAAATGCTACCGCTAATATACCCACTATACTGATTGTTTGATGAGAGTTTAACGGCACCACAACAGCAAGGGTCAAATTGTGCCTGAGAGGTTAGATCATTCCAGAGGTAGGAAGGAGAGTAAACAGGGGGAGATTGAGAGAAACAAGAGAACTAAAAGCCAGAAAGCTGGGATCGAGAGAGGAGGTGTATGGGTGAAAAAATAATGTAGAGAGAGAACGGGTGGGGAAGGAGGACTAAATATGGTTGTAGAGGGAAGCATGATGAAGGAGATAATTTCATCCGGAGGTTTTTTTTGGAAGAGCTCGGCTACTGAGTTGTGGGAGCGAAGGAAGCTCTGGGATGGTTGTACAAGGGGCAAGCAAGGAGAATGTGATGGACTGTGAAGGTGCAATGGCAATTGTTGCAGAGGGGTGGGGAGTCAGTAAGGAGGTAAGAGTGAGTGAGGTGGGTGTGACCTATTCTAAAGCGGGTAATGTGGACGTTGTCAACAGGGGATAGGTTGTGAGTTAGTTTTAGTTGTGTTAGGCGGTATTGGTGTTAGAGGAGACTACGTTCGAGTAGGAAGGCTTGGTGTAGAGGGAAGCGAGGAATTGCTTCCTGGCCTCTGGGTAAGTTATGTTGGGCCCGGATTAGGGGTTTTAAGTTTAGTTATTTGTTTTTCTTAAAGCCAGGTGGGGCAGTCTTTTGAGAAGGAGGGATGGTTGGCTGGGTGATTACCGTCACAATTTGTGCAGAGTGGGGTTTTGGTGCAGGAGGTATTGTCATGGTCTGGGGCTCCTCAGTTCCCACAGCGCACTTGGCTGCGGCAGGAGTTTTTCTGGCAATTATGACAACGTAGATGGTTGGGAATGTAAGGGATGACTGGGATTCTCAGGTAGCCGGCAATGATGTGGGAGGGAGAGTTGGTGTGTCGAAAATAAGGAAGATGGTATTGGTGGGTGTTTCGGCTCCGTCTCTCTTGAGAATGAGATGACGGGCTTCAATGACGTGTTGGCTAGCCAGTTCGTCATCATTGGTTAAGTAAGCAAGATCTCTGGTGCGTATGACGCTTTTGCTGGAGTTCAGGAAACAATGGGGTGGAGGGGGAGGGTGTGACTGTGATGTCAATATCAGTGTTGGCTAGGGCTGTGTTGGAGAGGGTGGTGGCTTGAGTGTCCCTGGGGCAGTGCACCAAGATCGCCAGATCTGAGGGTAGAGACCTTGGGGGGTCAAGGCCGTAGAGTGCTTTATGTATGAGAAAGAGAGAAACTTTTTTAAAGCTTTCTCGTTTGTTGGTGGCATGTATGATTAAGATTTTTGGGATTGGGGTTAAAGAATGGTCAATGGAGGTAGCAGGTGGGTCACGGGGCAGGGAGGGTCAAGGTCAATGTACAAACGCTTCGTCATAATGAAAAAAAAACAAGGGCCGAGAGACCAGAGGCAACGAGAAAATAAAATTAGGAACTACTATAGGAGGACCACTGTATATTAACGATAAGGGCGTGAAAGGTCTGGACAAAATGGGAGGGGAAAAACAAAAGAAACGATCTTACCGAAAGCAGACGCCCATTTACAGAAAAAATATTTTGAAAAGGAAGAATGAAACAAAATTTAAGGTGAAAAGCGGAAGTAAAATGTAAATGAGGTTTAGAGAAGATACCGAATTCACGTTGCTCTCAATGCACGTAACGTATTTCTAATCACTATACAAATTAATTCCTTGGAACACGGCAATGATACAAATGTTTCCGCTAATATGCCCACTATACAAGATTAATTTCCCCCTTTCTTTTGAAAATCCTTCAAGAAATTTAGTAACTGCTTTATTCTCTCATGTTTGATGCTCCAGCGTGCCAAAAAGTTTAAATTCATGAAGAAATGTGAAGTAAAACACGACAACAATTTGTCTGGATCGAGAGATCATAGTCTGATAGTGTGAGGCTTCGCATGTAAACAATACCACGTTACCATGTTATGGTCAATCACAATGCATCGCACAATAGGTTGCACGTTGTTGGTTGCACGAAAATGGGTCCAAAACTTGCGAGGTCCTGACCCGCTTTCAGGTTTTTTTCAACAATATCTTTACATATTTGGATAAAAAAGTAAATTTCCCATCATATACGTGTAGATCTATTTGGGCCGAAATAAGAAAAAGAGCTTTTTAACCATGATTTCCAAAAGCCGATTCTTAATCCTTGTTTATCCCATGAAATTTCATGCGTTCTGCCATGATTTTATTTTTTTAAATGATTGCGAACAGTATTTTAAACCCCATTTGTACTAAAATATCATTAATTTATACCAATTTATGGGATTACAAACTCGTAAACTTCGTCGAAAAATGGCTTGTTCAGCTCATTATATATTCGTAATTCCCAGTGGGCTGAATATGTTAAGAAGAAACGAAGCGACTTTTCAGTGCTTTGTAAACTGACTGGGATGAATGACATCAAGGAAGGTTAGACCGATGTCATCCATCAGGGATGGATCATCATCTATCAGATAACAATCCATCAAACAATGGCTAAATTGTAACCTTATTTTGCGATAACCATTATAATTTCAATGCTTGTTAACATTTCACATCTAAATGTAACTCGCCAAGAGTTTTATGCTCAATACAGGGAACAAATAAGGACTTGAAACGAAAGTAATAGCGGGATGGTTTTTCAACTACCATTTCACATAAATAATTGGGAGCAAGGCCTTTAATGCACTTGAAAACTTGTAAAATAATTTTATAATCAATTCTTTGTTTGAATGGTAACCAGTGAAGGGACTTCAAAACAGCATCGATGTAAGAAAATTTTGGTAGTTTGAAAATCAACCAAGCGGCACCATTACTATTCTTTGAATTCTATAAAGTTGATAATCAGGTAGGCCGACAAGAAGTGAATTACAATAATCAATGTGACTTAACAAAAGCATTAATAAGGGTTTTTATGAAATCTAGTACATTTAGAGTGTCAATCTGACGAATGTTATAAAGACAGTGATAAGCTTTGGAACAAAGTTTTCCAATATGAATATTCATAGACATGTGATTGTCCAAATAAACACCCAAATGTACACAATTAGATGGTTTTCTTTCAGAATCCCCAACTCTGATGGATTGGACTGCAGCTTTAGCTAATTGTTAACGAGTGCCAATTAAATATACGAAGATCAAATGACTCACAGGTCTGTAGTTGGAAAATGAACACTCCAATCCTGCTTTCTTTAGCAGAGGGACAATAGTTGCATTCTTCCAACTATTAGGTACTGCACTATATCTGAGAGATAAATTCACCATTGTTGCAAGCACAGGAAGAAGTGATTCAAGGCAATCCTTAAGCAGCCATGTTGGTATTGGATCGAGGATACAACTCAAACTTTTGGAAGATACAGTATAACCAGTTTGCAAGCATCCTGTGCAGATAATGGTGTAAAGGAATCAAAAATCACATCAACGCAGTGGAGTTCATCGCAGAGTTCAATACTGTCAACTTTAATAGGGTCAACATCGTCTTTTTCTTTTGATTTTAGAAACAAAGAAATTTCCAAAGTCACTAGCAAGTTCTTCCGCATTACCATGTGGTGGAAAAGATTCCACATGTCTGCTTTTGCCCAGTGAGTTCACAACACCAACAAGTTTTTTGGTATATATCACCCTGACAGTCCTGTATCTTTGTAGTGTGTATAAATGTTTTTGCAGAATCAAGCTGAAATGAGTAACAATGCGAAGTGAATGAAGATTTTGCCTATCTGATTCCAAACATGATTTCCGATAAATTCAACTTCCCTGCACTGTGAGCGTAGTGTTTTTAAATCATCTGAATACCATGGCACTGTAGGGCTAGTGGTAATCACTTTGGTAACTACTGGCAGACTGGAGCATGTTTTTCTAAAATGGAAATTAATGTTTCGTCGTAACAAGCCTGGACCTATCGACTACAATAAAGTTATAGACCACCTTGAAAACAGATGCAACTGTTTCAAACCTTTCAAAGACAGCTTTCATCCTGCAGAGGGCGATGTAATTATAGCAGCCATTTTCCATGCTTATCAAGATGTGTCAACCGGGACGGTATATGAGACTTTTACATTGCTGCTTTCATCATGGCAAAAGAACACGAGGCCCCTGAAGAATTAAAAGGTCAAGATACCAAAAAGAACAAAGGAGAACATTTGGGGACCACAGGAGGAGGACAGTAGATCGATCGATAAAGAAGCCAAAGGCTCTTAAGAGCCACCACAAATATAAAAGAAAATTGAATCAAGACATTTCTGTTGTGTTTATCCCTTCCCTCCAAAAGATTCGACAACCTTCGGTCCTGTGGTAAAATTCAAGGAGCCTATACAGAAGTTGACCAATCAGGAGCCAGTATTACACCTAATTTGCATATGCTATGAATATTCATCACTGATAATTTATTCATGAAAATGAATAATACTGGCTCCTGATTGGTCAGCTTCTGTAAGTCTTACTACCAAGGGACCTTGATAGCGTTATTTCTGAAGAAATCAGGACCTCTTTATCCCACATTCTCAATTTATGGTGTTTTAGTGTGTATCTTTGTATGATTTTCCCCCACTCCCATTTGATATAGAATTGTGATTTATCCCCCCCTCCTATCCCTCCCTTTTTTCCCTCTCAGTGGGCAAATACCGCTCATGGTTCTGCTGGTGCAGCTATTTGCCTATGCGGCCAGGTCCAACATTTTTAAGAGGGGAAGAACTGTTTTGGACCATAAGATTATTTTTTTGCAAATTGTTGACGGATTTATGGTATGCAAAATTGGCGGAAAACTACCAGCACAGTATGCAGATAACAGTTTTTCATCCATTCCTAAAACTAATAATATTTTGCCATAACATTCTCAGTATTAAGGCGAAATTTCTTCTCTACCTCAGAAATTGCTGGCCCTTCCTTGTCTTGATTTTCAACCATTTTGCGTTTTGGGGCATCACAAATATTCAACGCATGCGGGCCAGGACTTCCCCCTTGTACCCTACTAGGGCTTCGCCGCTAGACCCCACTATTGCACCCAAATTTTCTCAATTTGCAGGCAATTGTGGTTTTATTTTAAGCTTGGGGCATCAAAAGTGAAAATTCTTCAGAGCTTTCTGGGGCTTCACCCCAAGCCCCTGGATCACATTAGGGCCCTTAAACTGGAAAGGATACCACGCCGTGTAATACTGATTTTGGCTACTGGGAGCACCCGCCAAAGCAAAAGCTCTGTTCAAAATTGAATGATTATTCACAGATCCAATGTGATTTTCCCTTCTTAATAGGTTTTCCAGTCGGAGAAAAAGTCACCGGACCTGAGTAAGATGGTTCCGCGTGGCCATGGGCACAGGGAGGTAATGTCAGAAGATACTTGTACGTCCGCAAATATATTTAAAACATTATTGGTAAATGTAACATGTAAACCCATTCGAGCCTCTCAAAGCGGGTACAGAGTTTTTAAAGTGAATTTTTGGGTAATTTTGAGGGCTAACTTTACTCCATCCCACCCCTCCCCTCTACCAGCAACAATCAAAAAGGCTGGGAATTACAAATTGGAAAATCGATTTTTATCGAGACAAGTACATGTAGGGGTTGGATTCATTCCCTGTATTGGTGCCACCACAGACCAATTCCAGACTCTAAGTGGCATTACTTTTTTTAAGAAAGTCTTGATAAAACAGTGTTCGCATAGATGACACACTCAATTGGTAGGTACATACAGTGTATTATTGAACATCATTAGGCCCGTAGCCAGGACTTTTCGTAAGGGAGGCACAAGCACTAAACAAGGGGCACTTGGACAGATTCTCCATTATCCTTTTTTTTTTTTTGTCGTTTGATTTTTTGCAAAAGGGGGAACATACCTCATCAAATTTACAGATGCAAATGTTAACACTTGAAGAACGTAAAAGACTAGAACTGTCGGAAGGACAGTATGCTCGACTATTCAAGCTAGTATAGAGAATGTGCTTATAGAGGGAAATATGTACAGAAATAGGGTAGCAGGAGCAGATGATTTCAAATTACTTGAGCTTTGAAAGAGGCACTTACATTTTCAATAGCACTAAAAGCTTTAAAATATCTTTGAGTTTTCCCAGATATTTTAAGACAAAAAAGGCTTAAGGTTACCTCACCCAGTAACTCAGAAAACATGTAAACCTAGCAGTCTTTATAACTACAACACCTGTTTTAGTTCTATCAATTTAATAACAAAGGAAAGAGAGGCCCTGACTTGCCAATGTCAATAAAAGAATGACATTCAACCCCCTTTCCAACCTGTACCCTACCCCAGCTCCTACACATTCCCAGAACTACATCCTGGATTGCAATACAACTTCCAATTAAAAAAAATATGTATGTCAAGCAAAGTCAAGCAGCATGAAAAATGTACAATAACATTAAAGCAAAATTATGCGAAACAATATAGCTTAATGTATGACAAACTAGACATCGGAAACGATACAAATCCCCTCACCGCTAATAAAGCATATTCCAAACTGTCCCACATTCC